>PVLA01000474.1:78637-109404 GCA_004027455.1 Hydrochoerus hydrochaeris | reverse complement strand
AATGGAAATAATTAAGGAAAACTTCCCAAGCATGGGAAAAGAAAATGACATTCAGTTGTGTGAGGCATACAGAACTCCAGCCACCTACAACCAAAACAGATCTACACCCAGACATATAATAATCAAGATACCAGAAGTTCAATATAAAAACAGAATATTAAAAGCTGTCAGAGAAAAGAAACAGACTACCTATAATGGTAAGCCCATCAGGTTCACAGCTGACTTCTTGACACAGACCATCAGATCAAGAAGAACTTGGAGTGAAGTATTCCAAGTCCTGAAGGAAGGTGGCCTCCCTCCCAAATTGATGTACCCTGCAAAACTATCACTAGAAATTAATGGAGAAACAAGATGCTTCCATGACAAAGAGGAACTGGGGGAGTTTGTGACCTCCAATCCAACCCTACAGAGAATACTGAAGGACATTCTAGAGAGAGAGAGAAAAAATACCAGGATTTTAGGAACAGTGGCAGAAAGGCCTCAATGAGTGGGGCAGGCAGTAGAATGAAGGAGAAAACTAAATGAAGGCAGAAAAATAGCATAGCAGAAATGAGGCAGAGAAGGATGACCAGAATTTCTAACATAGATGGCCTTGATACACTGTATTGTTAATAGTGCACCAGCATTTAAAACCCACATTACTCACACTACTCTGCTTAGATGTATTATATTCTGTTCCAGTCATTCTACCTGTACTAGATTTGAGGGCACAGACAGTAATCCTGAAAATAACAGGATACAGTATGGCAATCATCCTTAATTTCCTTTTAACTTAATCTAAAGCTCTGTAAAACTTACACTGTTTTACCATGACTGATCATAATCCAATCTGGTTTGTTGGATCGCTGTTTTGTATTGATAGATTTTATTCAAAGTTGTTATGATTGATAGTATCAAGTCTGAGAGTATAGGCAACTGCACTTAAGATGACAAGATCCACTAGAATATCCACTCTGGTTTGATTATTACTTGCCTTTGAAGTTTTATACTGTCTACAATGCTTTATTTTATTAATATTGTTACGTACTGCTATACTCAATTATACTAACTCAATTATGCTATATCCAATTATGCCTGATGATATAGATAATTCTATTGAAGATAATAAGAAACAACACAGTAATCATTGGAGATCACCTTGTACTGTGGTTTTATATGACTTTTTGGTTTCATGTTTCTATAGGAATTTGTTTTTTTTGTCTTGCTAAGTTTTGCTTTTCCCTCTAATACAGAAGGGATAGAAATACATGTAGAGACTCATGCATGCATAGCTGTTTACACTCTCACTGTTTGATTATCTACTTTGTATGCTTTAACTTTATAACTTGAACAACTATTTCTAAGAGGTTAATATGTAATTTATTAGCTAGTGATTTCTTATTGTTTTTTTTTTGAATTCTGTATTATCTCTACCCTTTACATGCTTTTGTTTCTCTTTAAATAAATTAAAAAAAAAAGAATTGTCTGTCAGAATGTTCCATATATGGATTTGTCTGTTTTTTTTTTTCATGATTACAGTCAGGGTAAACATTCTTGGCTAAAATACCACAAAGGTGATACATCTACGATACTGCATTATATAACGTTGGTGTCCCTTATTGATGGCACTAAGTATGATTTCTTGGTGAAGATATTTTCAGTAGATCACACTCCTTCTCTTTTGAATGACACAGAATTCAGTTTGGGATCCTATGAATATCTTGTGCCCAGTGACCCTTTACTCAGAAGCTAGTTTACTAATGATCTTATCTTGCTCATTGACTATACTGATAACTACAAAATGCTGATTTTCTCTAATTCCAATGTTTTAGACATTTGTTAGCTGGTATTGTTTTGTTTAATAAGGCTTTCTATTTTTTGCCTCCTTTATTTTGGTACCATGTTTTTTTTTTTTTTTTAAATTCAAAGAGGACTTTGTTGTTTTTAATTCTCAAATTACCCTAACTTTAACCAGTAGAGACCAACAGCAAAATTTTAAAATTAGTCTAGATTGTTTCAGGCCATTAAAGCTTCCCAAAAGTCCTTGTATAGATTTTCAGATAAGATTTATCCCCTTAATGTTTTAAGGTAGTATCCAGAGAAATGATGCCAAATATGTACCAACCAAGTTGCTGATGAGAAAAAATAAATCTGATTTGCAGTGTTTGCCGATTCCAAGGTGTTCATATTCTTACCCTAGATGGATTTCAAGTAACCAATGGGGAAAGAAACATGATAAATGCACTACTGTTTAGAATTTCTGCTATAGAGGTCTATTAAATGTAAACAACCCCAGGACCATATAGGATAGTAAAATATAATCAAGGAATTTGACAGCTGTAAGTTTTAGTTATCACCTTTTGTTTTAAGATGACTATTTAATTTTAGGTTTATATAGTTTAATTTTAATAATATCAGTGCTTAACAACTGGCTTTCCAAATTCTTTGCCAAAATTTAACAATTAGCTCTTGTAACAGGCTGACCTTAAACTCCAATCCCAGTGACTATTTCCAGTCAAGGTCGAAGCCTCACCTTGGCTTCAGAATTAAATATGATTAAGTTACACCAAAAAGCAAACTGGAATGGCTTAGTGTATTCCTCCCGTCCCCAAGAGAAGTTGCTTTGTCAAAGAAATCCATTTCCCTCCTTCTTCTCCACCTACAGCTGATGCTGTTAGTGCAGTAGTGTCAGAAAACATCACCATCTTTACTTTGTTGAACTGGAAAGTTGGGAATAAATTCAGATGTTGTGTAAGGCAATAAGGCCTCTGGGGACAGAAACGCACTCGTGCCCCATCCTGCTGTGGGCATGCTGTGGCTGCTCTACCCAGCCTCCCCGCTTTTCATGAACCTCCACTTTCCTTCCGTGAGTCTCCCCTCCCCAAGAGGTGGGCACCTCGAACCCTTTCCACGACAGTCTGTTCCCTGGCCACCCTTGACTTGGCTCTGGAGAGATTCAGTTCATTCCTGGACATGAAAGTGGGACATGAAACTAGGAAGACCCTGGTGGCTGTGGCTTCTAGTGGACCTGAAAGAAGACAACAGAAAAGAGATGGAAGAAGAGAGTCCCAGAGTGATTCAAAGCTGTCCTACATTCTCAGGCCTTTTTGACAAATTCTTTTATTTCTGACTTAGGGCAATTTGAGTTGAGTTTCTGTAGCATGGTTGAAGGATAAGGATTTTGAGTTCCAGAGAAATTAAGAAATTCCCAGACTCATAGAGTTACTGATGGCAAGAGAGGAGGGCACCAGCGTCCTCCTCCTGGGCTTGGTGATCCTGGTCCCAGGGTCTCTGATGGCCTGATAAGGCCCACGCTTAAGGTAGCGGTAGAAACTGGGGTTTAGTCTAAGGCCCCACACACTGATTTGTGGAATGAGAGGACAGCCATACTGTGGCTAACTCCCTGCAACTTCTATCAGGTACCATGTAGAGTACCATTCGTACAGGTGTGTCTTAGTTCAGGCTGCTATAGATAAAGTGGTTTATAAACAACAGAGAAGTTTATTCTTCCCAGTTCTAGAGGCTGGAAGATCTGAACTCAGGGTACCGACATGGTCAAGATCTGGTGCAGGCTTCTGCTGGGCTGCACAGCTCTTGCAGCAGAGCGAGGAGACCAGGGCTGTTTCTACGGTGCTAATCCCTTTCAGGAAGACTCCACCCATCCTGATTACCTTCCCCAGGCCTCGGCCCTTAGTACTGTCCTGTGGGGACAGAAAGTAAGTTTTCAGCGTATGAAATCTGAGAGGAGGCACAGGATGCAGTCCTGTTGGGTAGAGTAGCTCAGGCCTGTGATCTCAGCACTTGGGAAACTGAAATGGGAGTTCAAGGCCAGCCTGGACTACATAGAGAGACCCTGTCTCAAAAACCAAACCAAACCAACTCTTCTTTCTTTTGTTTTCTCTCTTTGCTGTCTTCCTTTTCTTTTCTGTTTCTTCCTTTCTCCTCTCTCTGTTTCTAATATAAACACCCACACATATAATTCATCATTCATTTTTCTTTCCACATATATTCACATATGAACGCTAATATTTATCCTGAATGAAAATTACAGAATGTGCATAATAGGGTGAAGCTAGTTTTACTTTGTTAAAGCTTGTGTTCACAGACAAGGACAAAAGGAGTGCATCAAACAAAGAGTAGGTGATGCATTATGAATGATTTTGCTTCATGGTTTTTGTCGGTTTTCATGATTTTCGGTGTTTTCAGATAGATTCATGTGGTTGCCGTCAGAACCCTGAAGATCTCAGCTCGCAGTGCTGCTCTGTTCCCACGGCTCTCAGTTCGTGCTGTGCAGCAGTCGTCAGAATAAGACGCCCTTTGACTCAAGCACAGGCACTCCGGCACTGCTGCCCCATGTACTCAATGCTGAGGCTGGAATCCTGGGGTCACTCAGTGGGCAGACCTGGCTCCCCCTGAGATTGGCCAGGCTGCACTGGCCACTGCCAGTCTTATCTTTGCTCAGCTCTCTGCTGTGCTCTGGTCTCTTCCCCTCTGGATAAATTCATCAGTGATGCTGGTGCAGGGTGTCACCTTTAGCACCTTGCATAACCTCAGTCTGTTCTGGAAGGGGCCCCTCTCCCAAGATAGTCCCATGGGGGTGAGAGCTCCAAGGAATTCTGGGGTGCACAGTTCTGTCCATATCACCCGGCATATAAAACCGGGGTTAAAGCTGTCAAATTGATTCAAGATGAAACAAAAGACAGGCCTGACACAGAATAAAATTTTCACGGTTCTTATTTTACCTGGAAATTATTTCTAACATCCTTACTGACTTGAGTGTCAGTACTCACCCTAAATCAATATACCCATTTGTGTTCCCCATATCTGTGTCCAGATGGTTCATCAGTTTCACTGTGAGTGTGGATGAGTATTAATAAAATATCTAAGTGATAACTGTATATATACTTAAGTGTGTAGGATTGATAACCATGGTACTAAGTTTTTGTTGGATCAGTGAACAGAACTGTTTGCAGCCTCACTGTTTGAGTGTCCACTTTGTATGCTTTAATTTTGTAACTTGAACAACTACATCCAGGAAGATAATATATAATGTATCAACTAGTGATTTCTTACTGTTTATTTTTTTTTGAAATTCTGTATTGTTTCTACCCTTTTCTCTGTTTTGCTTCCCCCCTCTTTAAATAAAATTTAAAATAAATAAATAAATAAAATATCTTGTGGTTTAAAACACGCATTTATCATTGAGACTTAAAAAAGTCATGTATTGATTTTATTTTCTGAAAGACAATCAACTGCACCCTCTTGGAAATGATTTATATATAGTATAGTACATAAAGTTCATGTTCAGGGCTTTGGGGATACAGCTCAGTGTCACAGAGCCTGCCAGGCAAGCACAAGATCCTGATTTCAATTCGGGGTACAAAAAAAAAAAATTAAGTCTATGGAAATTTAGTCCTTGTGTTGGTATTTTTCTCTCATTGCTGAGACAAAATACCCAATGCCCAAAATGAAGGAAGGAAAAGTTTATTTAGCTTGCAGTTTTTGGAGGCTTCAGTCCATATTCAGCTGGCAGAGTGGCATGGCTGAGGAAACCCTTCATGGCACAGGTACAACAGACACCACCTGTGACCAGAGCAAAAGGGGAGGAGCGCGCCTCCTTCCCTCCCTTACATTGCATGCTGGCCCCACCCCTGGGTGGGTGCAGCACTCACACCACCAGTCCCAGAGCTGGATAATGAACCAATCACAAACACCAGATTCAGCTGCCTCCATGACTGCATGAAGCTTGGGGAGACACCCAGGCACAAACTGTCACAGTCCTAAATATAAAAAGAATTTTAAAAATATTATTTGTTGAGTCTGTCACTATGGAGGATGATGTATATATATATATATTTTTTTCTTTTTTTTTCTGGCTTTAGGATAAATACATAAGTATATGCATACATAAAGCAGCCAAGTGGCAAGCCATCTAAAAGCTGGGTCCCGTAACACTCATCAGACTTGCAAAGGACCACAGGCCTGGAGATGCCTGAGCCAAACCCAGTGTGAGGGTCAAGCAAGAGCTGCCCATGTCCGCTACTCCTGTTTCCTTCCCTGTAAAATGAAGAGAGGTAATGATTATCATTGGTTTCAGCGGCTACCTTTTGGGATGGTTCATGGGGTGATCCATATAGATAAATTATACAATATGTTTCAATCTTTTTCTATTATATTGATGTTTTCATTCCACAAATATTCATAGAGCACTAGCCAAGGCTGAAGCACAGAGACAGACATAGGAGGAAATAGGGGTGCAGGGTGTGTGTGTGTGTGTGTGTGTGTTTATTGGAAGGAGCCCATTTGTGCCATTCTGAGGGCTCACTTAACAGGCCGAGGTCCACAGGGTAGGCAGGGAGGAAGGGCTGTGAGCAGGCTGGTGTTGCATGGCAGGGACCAAAGCTGCTGGTCCACGGGGAGCGGAGGATAGGAAGGAAGACGCTGAGTGACAGGAGCTGTCACACTGGCAACCATTGTTTAGTCTCTTAGCTGAGGGCTCCTAATGCTCCTTTTGAAGCCAGGCCCACCAAAGGGAACTCTTGTTTTTTTTTTCTTCTTTTTCTTTCCTCCTTCCTCCCTCTGTCTGTCTGTCTGTCTGTCTGTCTGTCTCTCTCTCTTTCTATGGGGGTTGAACCCAGATTCCTAATGCTAGGTACATTTTTGATCACGGAGCTAGCTGCATGCTTAGCCTGATACTATTCGGAGTGATTTAATGTCAGCTGAGTTAGCACCCTAATTTCACTGTTGGACTCCCTCCATGAGCCCCCTGGAGGAGTGCTTGGCTGAGTAGCTGAGAGGCAGGTATGTGCCACCTGTAGCTGTCACTCCCTGCCATCTCCCAGCTCCCATGCCGCCCAGCCCGCTCTTTCTGGAAATATAGTAGAAAGGGGCTCTGGGGACTGCAGTTTAGCAGCAAGGTTGATTGACCATCACAAAGCTATCGCACTGGAATTGTGCTAGATGTGGTCTAAGTCCTTAGGATGCATTAATTAATTAATGAAACAGACAAAATCAAGGTCAAGATAGAGCTTATTATCTTAATGGGGAAGGACAAAAATTAACACCTAAAAAACCCTCTGAAAACTCAACACTAACTAAAAACTCAGCATCTGATGAGTTTTTTGCTTGTCTGCTTTGGGTTGTTTGGTTTGGCTTTGCTGAGACTGGGTCTCACTATGTAGTTTCAGCTGGCCTGGGACTCATGTAGCCAGAGCTGGCCTCCAACTCTTGGCAGTCCTCCTGCCTCAGCCTCCCCAATGCTGAGACTCCCCAGGCATGTGCCACCAGGCCTGATATGTGGTAAGTGTTAAGAAGGAATAACACTAGTGGGTCAAAGAATAACTGGGAGCCTGGTTGCTAAACCAGTCAGGGAGCATTTTTTTTTTTTTTTGGTCTTTTTGAGACAGGGTTTCACTCTGCAGTTCAGGCCAGCCTTATAGTCACTACTGTAGCCCAGGCTGGCCTCAAACTCTTGGGCGATTCTCCTGTCTCAGCCTCCCCAAGGAGGGGGCACGCACCACCTCATGAGGCTAAGTTGTCAGTACTTTAGAAACAAAAATAAAACAAGATTCACTTATTGTGAACCATGAGCACAATATTACACATCAGCTCTTTCTTTCTTGATATATTCCATCTTCTAGGAAGATGTTTAGAGATGTACATGCCATTCTCTATATTGAGTAATATGCCTAAGATATCAATAATAGACTTGGGAAATAATCTATTTTTATTCTTTTAGAAAAACTAATAACTGTGCCTTTTACTGGTCTTGAGGTTTTGTTCCTTTTTTCTAAGTACTTCCCCACCTCCCACAGCACACGATGGACAGTGTCCCTGCAGATAAAGGGGCAAGGTGTCGAGTGAGGAATGAACCTAGTAGCTCCCTGACAGCTACCGAGCGGGGAAAGCACATCCGCTTGCTCAGCTGAGTCAGTGTCACTGGGCACCTGCACGAGCTGTCATGGTGGCTGGGACCTCAGTGGACACCCTGCTCTTAGGGGACCATGGTCACTTGTGAGGTCTGTCCCTGAGCTAAATGTCACTGTGCAATATGTGACTGCAGCAAAGAGCCAAGACTTCTGTGACAACAGTGTCACTCACAACAGTCAGAGGTGAGCTTCAGGGAGGTGGAGGCAGAGCAGTGAGGCTGAGCAGTGGCAGAGAAAATCAGGATGCAGCTACAGACCTTTCCAGATATCCTCGGCTGGCGTTCCTGGCACATCCTGGGAGTCCAGAGTTGGCCAGTGGAAAGTTGTGAATGTAAGAACCAAAAGCACTGTTCTGGTCTGCTCAAATAATATTTCTTGTAACTAAGCACAGAAGATATTATTTTACTCCACAGGGAAAAACTTTTTGGCAAACACGAACCCTTCCCAAAGCATCCATAAAAGTATGAATTTTCTGTTGCCGAGAATTTTCATCAGGTTTGCAAATGGCCCCGAATACTATTCAGCTGGGGAGAAACTTGAAGTCTTCAGTGTTTGAAATGTGTTTGTATTAACACTAGAAATCCATGGGCTGTATGTAACAGAGAGGGGGAGAGATGACAGAGTGTGCGTGCGACAGCAGCTGGGGAGCCCTGGTCCCGCCATGCGAAGGGCAGGTGCTAGAGACATAGAGCTGGAACCCCAGGACCCTGACCCTAGCCCCTGTCCGGTGTGTGACGGACACCAAGGCGGAGAGAGAGACTGTGCCGGTGCTTCTAATATATTTCTAATTCCATTGCAACACGAGTCCTCAGTTTGCTGCTCTCTACAAGAGGAAACTGCTTCTGACAGCTTGTTTATTTCAAAAACTCTTGTATTTAACCCTCTTTTGGTCTTTTCTACCCTTCGAGCTCCTTAAGTACCAAAGTATGTATCAGATGATTTCTCACAGGAAAAATACAATTGTTCTTTAACGATGAATCGTCAAAGGGGGAAAAAAAAGCCATAGGAAAATGTTCAGAAATTCAAGAGAATGATGCATCCTCATTTTATGTTTTTCTTTTCTTTCTTTCTCATCATCTATGTAAATAACCAGAATAAAATAGATGTCAGCTGGTAATAGGATTAACACACATGAGCTGAGGGGTATAGAGCCATAGAGCACCTGCCTAGCGCACCCCTGGGCTGACGGGGCCCCAGGAAGACTGTCCTTCAGACTGAATTAAAGTAGCTATAGTTTGCTGTTGTTTACTCTCTTAGGGTTTCTTTGCAAGGAGGGAAGACTCAACAGAGGAGTTAGCAGGCCGCCACTGAGGAAAGAATGTGCCACCCAGGTCTTTTTCAGGATGTGCGGAGGGCTGCGATCACTAAAGAAGAAAAACTCTCACCTTGAGGTTTCCTAGTGTAGTGGTTGATAGTTTCTCTAAAAAATCATAGTAGACCTTCTACTTTAGTAAACAAAGCATGTAGAAATTATAATCAGCTGGGTGGCAGCTGCCTGTAATCCCAGCATCCAGGAGGCTGAGGCAAGAGGACTGCCACGAGTTCAAGACCAGCCTCTACCACATACTGAATGCTGTCCCAAAATATCAAAGAAAGATACTCCCCAAACTGAATAGACTTTTTTAGCAAGACATTTAAAATAGACCTACCATTGTGGAGAAAGTTGTGAAACTACTGCATTTAGGAATTATTGGGCCAGGCATTGTGGGGCATGCCTGTCAGTCCAGAATTCTGGAGGCAGAGGCAGGAGGGTGACCAAGAGTTCGAGGTCAGCCTGGGATACGTACTTAGACTCTGTCTCAAAAAAACAAAAGATTTTCACAAATTGATTGCTTTTCTAAACATTCCATCAGTGTTCTTTCTGCTTAGCTAGATATTGATTACTTAGTGCCTAGCTTCATAATGGGGCCCTGGGACATGCTTAGCAGGTGCCCTACCACTGAGCCGCACACGCTTCCAGGTGAGACCACAGTCCTCAGGGGGTGGACACAGCATGTGGGACAGGGCTGCCTTCTGGCTGGCTGCTCCCAGGATCTAACTCAGAAACAAGCTGAGCTTAGTAACCCTCTGGGTTTACTTTATCCACGCAATAAAGATCTGACCTGGCTGATGGCTAAAGTTCTGCTTCTTAGTTTACGATTCTATGAAATTTTTTTCTTTGATTTCCTTTTATAATATGAGATATGGAAAGCTTGAGCTAGTTCAGGAAAAGAAGCTAAGGAGATAAGAATCAGGGAGTTACAAATGGATGTTAATCAAAGATCACGTTTTCATCACACAGATTCTCACTGAGAAATAAAGCCAGGACCACTGTAGGTGTGTATATGTGTTAAGTGCTTTTTTATTTTAATACAGGATTGTGCTGGTCCTAACAAAATGAGTTTTCAAGCAGTGTGGCTTTCCCAAGAATAAACACTGGCCTTTGTCGGAGCAGGAAGTGTGTAGGCAGGGCTCTCAACTTTCAGGACAATTTGACTTTATATAAAGAGTCTTTCCAGATATACCCTGAAGCTTTTTGAATTCCTTCCCTAAAAACATTTTCTGTGGTACTGGGGATTGAGCCTGGACCTCTGTCCTGAGCTACCACCTTAGCCCTTTTTATTTTTAATGTCCAGGTAGGAGCTCACTAGGTCACTGAATTACAAAGCAAGCCTGGACTTGAATTTGCGATTCTCCTGCCTCAGCTTTCCAGAGTTCTAGGACAGAAAGCGTGACCACCGGTCTGGCTGAGAGGCTGTGAAGAAGAACCTGTCGCAAATCCGTGCGTGTAGTTATGTCTGCTTCTGTGGGAGCTGAGAGTAAAAACTGAGGGGAATAAGGACAGGCTGTGCAGGGCGTGGGTGGGGAGCACAACCCTGCACTCAGAGCTCTTTCCGGAAGAAGTCAGATTAACCCTGTTTCCACGAGGGGGTCTAGGTTTTGGGTGTGTTGTTATCATCTGAATGTCTGTGTCTCCCCAGATTCATAGGTTGAAACTCTAATCCTAACTTCCAACATAAATGGTGTCTTTTGTTTTCGGTTGCTGTATCAAAACACCAGAGATCAGGTAGTTTATAAACAACAGAAGGTTGCAGCATGGTTGGGCATGGTTGTGCATGGTGGCAACTCTGGTAACTTGGGAGGCTGAAGTAGGAGGATCATAAGCTTGAAGGCAGCCTGAGCAGCAAAGCAAAATCCTATGAGGGAGGGAGGGAGGGAGGGAGGGAGGGAGAGAGAGAGAGAGAAGAAAAAGAAGAAGGAAAGAAAGAAAGAAGAAAGAAGGAAAAAAAGAAAGAGGAAGGGAAGGAAAGTTACTTTTGGCTGATGATTTGGAGGGCTGGGGAGTCCAGAGCTGCAGCCCTGGAATCTCCTTGGGAGCTGACCAGGGACGCCTTGTGTATCATGACGGGGCAGCAGGGTGCAGAGCACGCACAGACCTGCTCAGGTCTCCCTGCTTCTCGTAACAAGGCCTGTCCCACCATGGGTCTCCCCTCTAACCATCCAACCCTAATGCCTCCCACATCCCCAGCCTCCAAGCCATCGACTTAGGAACCTGAGGTTTACATTTTCAGTGGGTGAACCCTGGGGGTCACATCCCAGCCCCAGCAGATGGCAGGTGCTAGGTGGAAAGGCCTTATGGGACAGGATTAGGGATTAGCAGATGGAGGGTCTCTGAGTGGGCTCGGTGTCCCTGTGAAAGAAGCCCAAGCAGACACTTGTCACATTCACTGTGCGAAGACACAGCACAAAGGGGCCATCTGTGCACCAGAAAGGGGGTCTTCCTCGGAGAAGAAGGCTGTGGGTGCCTTGATTTGGGGGTCTCAGGCCCCCAGCCTTGTGACACACCAGGATCCCTTCCTTACAGGTTATCTCATGGGCCTTTGACAGCATCCCTAGGCGAAGGTCCAACGCGGGAGCTATGACTTTGCGGAGAGTCTGAGCCCTTGGAGGAGTCGAGCCAGTGCAGTGAGACGCCTCAGGTGGACGCTGTGCTGTGTGACCCGTGTTAGAAAGCAGAAAGGCTGGACACGAACCCCCAGAGAGGACACAGGTGAGCAGAGAGACCTGAAAAGATGGTTTCCTCACAGTCTGCCAAAGGGATCCATCCCGCCAATGCCTGCTTTTGATCGTCTAATGTCCTGCATGTGAGATAATACGTTTGTTTTGTTTCAGCTGCTCAGTTTGTGGCGGTTCGTTACTGCAGCCCTTAGCAAACTAACACGGCACCCAAGGAGGAGGAAAGCAGCCAAAAAACCCCAAACCAAACCAAACCAAACCAAACCAAACCAAACCAAACCAAACCAAAACAAGCCAAAATTATATTTGAGCTCTCCCACAGAGCACAGTGAAGTTTTTGCTTATTTGTTTGAAATGGAATTTTTTTGTGTGTTTTTTTTGTCATCAGAAGAATTTCTAGCTGAAATGACACAAATGTACACACACACACACACACACACACACACACACATTGCTAAGTGAACTGTAGCGGTGCTTAGGTCGATGTATTCAATTCTCGCTGCGATTCTGATTGCAAACCCAACTGAACAGGAGCTGAATCAAATTCCGTGGTGAGCTTAAGGGCTGCCTTTCCAGGGCAGCTTGATGTGGTTCTTGTCCAATTCAGTTTGTGCCCAGATTCACAGAGAGAATAAAGTCTGTGAAATGAGGAGCCACTACAATATAGAAGATAGAATGAAAGTTATTCTTCAGGCTCATTTCTCCCTCCACTGTTTGTTTTTTCTTTTTCCAACACAAGGCCTTCCTATGTGGCCCAGGCTGGCTCCCAGCATGAGGCGATCTTCCTGCCTCAGCCTTCAAAATGCTGAGATTATAGGCCTCTCCCCGGTGTCGGTTACTTCCCTAGCACTGTGATTTTCTAGTGCTTGCTTCTTACTTCTACACCGTACTGATTTGACTAAGACACAGCCTTCTGCTGCAGTTTTGCTGAAGCATAATTAAAGAGTCCGTGCCGTGAGGCGTGTGCTAACTGGGATCTCACATTTTCATTGTCCTGAACCAAGAACAGGCTTCCAAGTAGATTTGCTTTTTAAAATTTCATTCTGTGGTAAGCCAACGCCTAAGACTTCAGTGTACTGTCAAGCAAGGATAAATTTTTATTTTATTTTTAAAATCATGAGCAAGCGTTTGTTACATTCATCCTAGAACTGGTACATGTGTGTATTCAAAGCATCTGGGTCCCCCCCACCCCCACCCCTTTGTCTCTATTTTTTAAAAATTGTTTTTCTTTCTCTTTTTTTTTCTCCAGCATCAGATTTATGTTTTCAAAAGTCTTTATCAAGGTGATCATTAACAGCCAGACTAACAGGCCAAAAACCATATAAAACCCATAAAACAATTACACTAAAACAAGGTACACCTTAAAATACATTTGCCCTGTGGGATTACAATGGTTTTCTCTTTTTTTTTCTTATTGAAGGATGAATATTTAAAAAAAAAGAATTAGCGATATTTAGCTGTCGTTTTTGCTGATTGCATACATAAATTTATAGTTAAGAACAACTTGTGTGGGGAAAATAAGACATTGGCTTAATGGTACAAGGGTTTAGTTAGAGAGAATGAATAAGTGTCCGAGGGTCATTGTACGCTGTGGTGATCGCAGCGAATAATCGTGCATTGTATGCTTGGTCACTGCTGAGAGACAAGATTGTAAGTGTTCTTACCCCACATGTTAAGTATGTAAAGAGTGGTTTGTTAATTACCTTGATTTTATATATATATATATATATATATATATATATATATATAATTATTTTTTTTTGTCTTTTTGAGACAGGGTCTCCCTATGCAGTTCAGGCTGGCCTTGAGCTCACTTTGTAGCCCAAGATGGTCTCAAACTCACAATGATCCTCCTGCCTCAGCCTCCTGAGTGCTGGGATTGCGGGCGTGAGCCACCATGCCCGGCTCCTCGATTTAATAATTTTACAGTGTACTCATAGGTCTCAATGTCACATTGTATACTACAACTCTGTATAATTTTGAGCCCTATTTGGGAAGTTGAGGCAAGAAGATCTCAGGTTCAAAGCCAGTCTGGGCAATATTGTGAGAGTTTGTCTCAGAAAAACAAAACCATTTTTTTTTTTTTGGTGCCCATTATGGCTTCAGAAAGTTGGTAGGAAAAGTAATGGCTGATGACACCTTGCGGAAGCTCTTTTCCATGAGCGGATGATAAATGAGTTGCTTTCTGTTTGGGCTGATGATATAACAGTGAGGTCTTTCTGAAAGACAGCTGGGTGCCCAGGTAGCTCACTTACCTGGAGACTAGGATGTCAGCCACGAAGATTGCTTTCTCTTGTCTCTTCTTTGCTTTTTTTTTTTTGCAGTACTGGGGATTGAACTCGGGTTCTCTCACATGCCAGGCAAAGGCTCTACCGCTAAACTACCTCTCTGCATCCTAAACTTTAACTTTTTATTTAGTTTTGATGGTATGAGGGACTGAACCCAGGACCTTTGCACTGAGCTACACCGCAGCCCATTTGACTTTTTATTTTGAGTCTGGTTTTTACTCAGTTGCTAAATTACTCCGGCTGGACTTGAATTTGTGATCTTCTTGCCTCTTTCTCACAGCAGGCTGAGATTACAGGCCTGTGTCACCCTTTTATTTCTTATTTTGTGACAGGATCTTTCTAAGATGTTTGGGTTGACCCCAGACTTTGAATTTTCTCCTGCCTCAGCCTCCTGAGTAGCTGGGATCACAGGTGGGGACTACTGTGTCCAGCCAGTCGTAAACAAGTCCCAGCATTCAGAAGAATAGACAAGCAACTGGAATCAAAAACTACAAAATGCTATGTTGGAGTCATTTAGTAACAGGAAAAGGTGTTCCACTTGGATCTGTCCTGAGATCTTTCCTACTGTAGAATTTTCAATAACTAACTCTTGAAAACGGCTCTACATCATTAAAAAAAAATTGTGATCAATAGGTCCTATTGAAAATAGTATAATACGTTTAAGAATGATTTCCACCTGAAAAATTTCAAATATCAGAAAGATCGGGCACAGCGAGTTAAGTCACACGCAAAACTTTGTACTCCGTAGAGTTCTTATTAATATCCCATGTATTTGATTTGTTGAAATGGCTGCCTACCTGACTACACCTTAGTTTATTCAACCTTAGTAAAATGGAGCATTTATTCCACTGGCTACTGATACATTAAGAAAGAATAGTTAAGTGTGTTGAAGGTTTTGTTTATCTAGACAGCTGGAACCTTATCTTACAGCCCAATAGGTAAGCCCCGCCACATGAGGGTACAGATACTTAAATATCTGTAGGAACCAGAACATAAGGAAGAATCAAGAGGCCATATAAAGAGCCTGATGTGTTTTTGGCAGTTCTGCAGCTCTCTTGTTTTCCTTAACATCATGTCAGCTGGTACATTGTGATTCAAATTCTATTCAAGTAGTCAAAAAAAAAAAAAAACGCGTCAGTTTAGGGTTGAAAAAATGTTAAAGGCTGAGAACACACCAGGTGATGTTTTTCAGCTTTATAATCGAATGAAGGCAACATTTGTCATATAGAACAAAGAAGCTGTCTAGCAAAATTTACACCGGGTTTTGAACAGTGGACTCAGACTCCCAAGCTGTGTGTGATTCCTCAGCAGTATCCCTAAGTGTGATTTATATGCGTGATAACTAGGGAGAGAGGGCTCACTTGTGACAGCACTGGAGGCTGAAGTCTTCCCATGTGCAAAGATGCCCTCCTTCCTTCACGGAGCAACTGTTTTGCACCCATTCCCTACAAATACCAGGAGCAGGGAACCTGGCTTTTAATGACAAAGTAAAATATCTTTCCACCATTGCATAACTGCTGGTTGCCTTTTGCAATGCAATGAACAGAAGGGAATGTGTCATTCAATGTTTGATGTGTTGCCATGATGTTTTCTGGAATGTTATTTGATTCTGCTTTTAATCTGTGGGTTATATTGAACTCGAATCTTCTAGATAGGGGTGGACGAGTAATGGAATGATGTAGACTTTTTTCTGGTTTTAGAAGGATACGTGATTTAGGAATGAAGTTTGGATGTTAGAATACCTCAGCTGCAACTCACACAGTGCTGAAGTTAGCAATGGAAAGCAAACACACAGATAGATGATGGAGCCTTGTAGTACTTTCACGGTTTCTGGGACATAGGTAGGACAGTCCCCAGCTGCTGACAGGAGCACTGAACAATTTGAGTGGATCTTGTTTGTTCTGGTTCTGCTCATTTGCTCAGCCCAGCAGGACTTCCTCTGTTCCATTACCATGAGAGAAAGAGCCATGAGGTGTTGCATACCCTTCCTCACGGCGGTGTAAAGAAGGGAGAAAAATTCTTTTGTAATTAGTTAACTTGTCTTTTAACTGATTAATCTTTAGGGATTAAGCCCAGACTCTCAAGCATGCCTGGCAGGTGCTTTGCTGTGTCCCAGCCAAGTAAATTCTTGAGTGTGAAAATTTGAAGCCTTGGGTGGTTACATCATTTATTCTACTCTAAAATGCCTGTGGCACACCTGTCATCCCTGCTACTCTGGAAGCTGAGGCATCAAGATTGCAAATTTCAAGCCATCGGGGGCAACTTGGAGCTGTTGTTTCAGGGTTTGCCTCGCATGAGTGAAGTCCTGCGCAGCAGAGGGGCGGAAATCCCACTTATTTTAAGCACTTAATGTTCACATAGAATGAGGATTGCTAGGGCTTCTGGGAGTGGAATGAATCCCCCAGTGCTGCTTTGCAGTCCTAACTCACCTGCTCCCTCAGGTGCACAAAAATGTTAGCAGTTTTCATGCAGTGACATCTTGAAATGAATTCCTCTGGCCCAAATGGACAGTTTCAGGTATCAGTGGCCTTATTCTTGTGACCCTAAATAGCAGAAGCAGGGCCACCTGTGCACACCCCCGCCCCGCTTTTCTTTCTGATACTCAAATTCCCTCTCCCTCCCTTAATCATTTTGATGATCTAGTTATTAATTTAAGTATCAAATTCTTTGACAGCATTACAGATATTACTTGCATTTCTAGAGCAACCTGAAGCATAGGATGTTTGTGAAGAAGTCTGCTCTTCTTGTTTTATAAGGGGTCAGAAAGCTTTCACAGGGTCTTTCTACCCTGGGACTTGAATTCAAGAGTTCACTTCAGTTCTGGGCTCCTTTTGCTAGAGGCACCATGAAGAAATTTAATGTGTCTCCTAAAAAAATTCTCATTTTACGCACTCTCTTTAAATAAATGGCATCCTTTAGTTTTAAAGGGTACCCAAAATAGCTTCATGATGACATGCATCTAGTTGGGTTAATATGGCGTTTTCTAATTCAGCCGAGATGATCCTACTTTTTAAATTATGTTGCTATTTTTATCAAGTTGAGCACTGCAATAATTGATGTGATTATGTGCATAAGTAGCTTGAAGGAACTTCGCAGATGGACAGTTCAAAGTAGTAGACAATTCCTTGGCCTACATACATTTTCCAAGAGTGGCTGCTAATTCGGTGACACATCTGTACGAGATAGAACAGCAACAATCAGGAATCCCTGTGAGTGAGGAGTGGAGATTCAAAGATTATCAAAGACAGTTTTAGCAGATGTGATGATCTGAGTTATCTTTCTTTCTGATTTCAACCTACAGGCATAGGATCTGCCTGCCAGTGGAAAAAGAAATAATCTTTTGTGGATCATAAATTCGTATCTTTGCAATCAGGACCCAAAACGCTCTTCCCGGTAATCAGCAGTTTTAATTTGCCCTGGAAAGCTAAATTTAGCACTTGGAGCAATGTAGCTACTGTATTCTACTCAAGTCAGCCCGGTTCAACTTTTCCAGTGCTGACAGTTTGTAAAGCTTTGCTTCTGAACAGTGGAACTTAGCAGCAGAGAATCTTACTTTCTGATAGGGGGGAAAAGCAACTTGGGAGAAAAATTAATTTAGAAAAACAGTAAAACATTTTAAATGCATGGAAAACGGCAGTAGATTTTGGTGTCTGACGTATTTAGCCATGAGAGTTATGAGCCATTTTTATTACCGTCATATATTAACTGTATCCACAGCTCTATAATTTTAAGTAATTTAAAATTTCTTATTGATAGTCCTTGGCACACATTCTAACGCTCTTGATGAACTTTAAAATGAAGGAATGAATGACACTAGATTGGAGAACAATTAAAACTGGTTTTATTGGTATAGTTTAGGACTGCATCTGATTTTCTGTATACATTCACATTATTAAACTTATCGGCAGTAAACCATCATGATTCCATGTAGATTTACACATGCAAAACATATGCAATATACAAACTCGGATTGTCCTGCTTGAGATAGTTTTAGGTGATGGTATGATGTGACCTCTAAAACATTCAACACAACCTAAGTTAGTGAATAGCTGAATAATAGTATTTGATAATTAAAAAAAAATCCATCTCTGCTTCCTCCTCTTCCTCCCTCTCCCCTTCTCTTCTTTCTCTCTCCTTCCCTCCTCTGCCCTCTCTCTCCTTTCCCCTCTCACCTCCTCCTGTTTCTTCTCTTTGCAATGCTTACTGAACCTAGGACCTCCCCTGTGCCAGGCCCACTCCATCACGAAACTTTCCTCCTCCCAACCTCTGTCCTCATGTTTAAGTCTCACCCTAGGGACCCGTGCATGTGCTTTCACTCCAGCTGCTAAGTGGTACTAAGCCCCAGTGTCTTCCTTTCAGCTGTACTTAAATGTTTTTGCCTTCTCCTCTGCCTGTCAAAGCCTAAGCCATAATCTGGAGGTCACCATCCAAAGGGCTGTCTCCATGAGAACTTTAAAACTCCAAATCAGTGTCAGGGTCTTCACCGAACCCCAAGATCACTCCTACCCTTTTATACAACTCTCTATTCTGCCTTATTACGTGGCAAAATTCCATAGATTGCTGGTGTTATAAACTCCTTGTCAGCTTTTAGTCATTTTCTCATACTCGACTGTGTTAGCAGCGTGTTTTGCATGCAAAAATTATTTAATACATAGCCGCTGACCTGGTCCGCAGTGGCCTTCCTGCCATCTTCAAGACACGATCTAGAATTTTCTTACTGTCAGGAGCAAAGTCAATCAACTGGCTTTTTCGTCTTTCTGCTTCACAATGATAAAAACACATTCTAAAACAGAATGCTGAGCTCACCTCAGTGCCTTGTTAAGAACTTCTAACAATTACCAGTAATCGATAACATTTATACATATTTTACTGTATTGCAGGGTTAGGGTCAGGGTCAGGGGCAGGGTCAGGGTCAGGGTCAGGGTTAGGGGCAGGGGCAGGGGCAGGGTCAGGGTCAGGGTCAGGGTTAGGGGCAGGGTCAGGGTCAGGGTCAGGGTTAGGGTTAGGGGCAGGGTCAGGGTCAGAGTTAGGGTTAGGGTTAGGGGCAGGGTTAGGGGTTAGGGTTTGGGGTTAGGTTTCTAAGAGTTTTACAAACCTGACCTCCTTTCAGTCTCAGAGGAATATTATGGATGGTAGTGACAAGGAATATGTCAAGACCTTTGTTCACTAAGCAGTTTGCCTAATGTCTCTCTGTCCCTTGGTGTTAAAGACTGGCACCCCCGCTCCTGCTTTCTGATTCTGCTCTTCATGCCCAAGTGCTCAGTGCCAGTTAGGGAACAGTGAAGTTCGAGGTCCAGATCTCTGAGTGCGTGTCTGATCCAGTGGCTTATTTAATCCCCATCATGCTTTCTTTCTCATCCAGTATTTCCCATCTAATAATTGATCTGCCATGAGATGTATGCACAAGGCCTGCGGAAATATTAATCCAGCTACCTACAAGGTTGCTTTTATGGAAATGTGTCTTAAAATTTTAGTCTAAAATTTATAGAATTTTAAGAATTCATATACGTCAAGGATAAAATTTTATATTGCTTTTTTCCACGTATATTATCTTATGACATTCTCACCATCATTAAATTCACTGGCTACAGAGCTGGGATTGCAGGTTTGGATCACTCCACTAGACTATGTTTAACTCCTTGTGGTGGGGAGGGTTGAACCAGGGTCTCACTGTGTAGCTCTGGTTGGCCTTGGGCTCACTGTGTGGACCAGGCTGACTTCCAACTTGCGGTGATTCTCCTGCCCCAATCTCTCACGTGCATGGAGTGCGGGATCCCGGGTGTGCACTACTATGCCCATTTCAGAATTAGATCTTATGTATTACTTTTTCAGATCATCCCAATGTAGCCATGTTCAGTGGCTCACCCGGTGGAATCCTGGCCCCTGGGAGGCCGAGCCAAATGATGATAAGATTGAGTGCCACCTTGGCAAGTTAGCAAAATAAAAAATAAAGAGGTCAGAAGGTAGCTTCGTGATAGAGCAGCTGAGGTTTGGTCTCCACTACTGGAAACAAAACAAAACAAAGCAAAGCAAAACAAAACAAAACAAAACAAAACAAAAAAAAGCAAAACAACTCTCAGAATATCCCAACATGCATCATCTCAACATGAATGTGAATTCACAAGCAGGACTCCATTAAAGTCCCAGAAATATATGCTTCTAGTTTATTAGAGACAGTAATAAGAGCAGCTTTGTCACTTTCAAGTAGGTGGAACACGCGGATTTTAATTCAAATGAGGATCCACTAAGAATGCCAAACACTGCTGAGCGTGGTGGTACACACCTGTGATCCCAGCAGTTAGGAAGCTGAGGCAGGAGGATCATTGTGAGTTTCAGGCCAGCCTGGGCTACAAAGTGAGCTCAAGGCCAGCCTGAAATGCATAGGGAAACCCTGTCTCAAAAAAAAAAAAAAAAAAAAAAAAAGAAGGAAAGAAAAAGAAAAGAAAAGAAATTAAAAGAATGCCAAATGCCAAACTGTTGGGACCAGGCCAGGAGACCGGCACAAGGGGTGACTGGCGCATGGAGTGATCGGTTCTAGGCAGCACCTGGCCTGTCCTTGCTCTGCTCTAAGCATTTTTCATGTATCCTCCGGTTAAATCTTGCGAGGTGAAATGCAGCGGTACTCGGGCTGTCTGAGCATTTTGTCAGGCGCCCCTGACCTCCAGCACGGATGTGGATTCTTCTCAGTGCGCTTTGCTGTATCTCTGCCCTGGCCCTGTGGACAGGAAGACAGGGTATGGCTGTGAGGGAAGGGACCTGGGAAAAGGCCATGTGGTCAGCAGAGCTGAGTGGGCAAAGGGTATGCAGCTGTTTTCACCCTTCTCCTGCTTCTCCTTCTCCTTCTCTCCCCTGCATAGTGGGTCCTTGTCTCAAAAAAAGAAAAGAAAGAAGGGAGGAAGAGAAAGAAAAGAAGGAAGGAAGGAAAGAAGGAAGAGAGAGAGAGTTCTTGTCTTGCTATTGCTGTGTAGGCTGGCCCTGAAACCCCGGGTTTGAGTGATTCTCCTGCCTCAGTCTCCCAGATCGCGGCAACAGCAGGCAAACTTCTCCACACCAGCTGGAACTGTAGTGTCCGTAGCAGAAGTTTGTGGGGTGAGTGGCAATTCTTTATCAACAAAGAACAGATGCCACTCTTGCAATCTTACTCCTTACCCTTTTTTTATTACCTGTGCCCTGTAGCTTTTGAAGTACACAGTCCTCTTGGGAAGTCCTCTTGTATCTGAAGACGGTGAACAGTGTCTTCCTTGAAGCCATTAGCGGAGAGATAACTTCTGCCCCTTCCTAGGTGAACCGAGTGAACGGTCAGAGTGAACCGGTCAGCGTGCATTGACACTGATGTGGGGCTGCCCAGTTTCACCAGGGAAGGAGCTGGGCTTGCCTTACCCACCTGTCAAAGCTGAAGGTGGTGTATTCTAAGTCCTGGTCATCTGTGCAAAGGCCCGAAGCTTTTCTCTAAGAGCATGTCATCTTCTCTGCTTCATCCTGTTTGTCTGATGAGAAGCAAAGGCTGGAGCTGGGGGATTGCAAGGGAAGAGGTACCTTACAGCAAGCAATTCCTGGTACTTTCTGTCTGAGCGCTTGGCAAACAAATGGCCCTTTCTCCCTTGTAGTAATGAGCTACTTTATCAAGCAAAGAAGATTGACTTTGGCCACAGCAGGTCTGTCTGTCAGCTCCTCTCCCTGTCCTGTGTCTGTTCTTCTAGGCTCTTTTATCTTACAACAAACAAAACTCTACATGGCAGAATTAAATCTTATTATTCTAAAGTATGGGTAAATATACTTCAAACAGCTGAATCGAGATGAAATTTTTGCTGACTGTGATAAATTATACTCCTAACTCTAAAACAGCTTCTATTGTGGGCCGGCATTGTGTTTGTTTTTTATTTTATCTATTTTATTTTTTGGGGGGCAGGTATTCTATTATGATTCTTTTTAAAACCTTATTTGGTTCTCCAGGCAGATATATTTTCCTCAAAGGATAGCAAGAAAATTAGGGTCATAGAGCTTTTATAACTTGCTCAATGTCAGTAGTATCTCAAAGAGTAAATAGGTTGCTTTGGTTTCTATCAAATTATTATTTTTTTTTTACAAAACAATACACAAGAATATTTGCATTTATTTTAATACCATTTTATGCATTTAATATGTCAATCATTATGCTAAGTAGTTCTAATGCATGTCTATTTAATTTTCATTATAATCTTAGGGAAAAAAATTCACTATTAATTAATTAATTAATTCTTGGTGCTGGGAATCAAACTCAGGACCTGACTCTTGCCAGGTGGGTGGTGTGCCACTGAGGTATGTCCCTGGCATTGAAAAATTCACTATTATTTTCATTTCTACAGATCAGAAAATGATGACTAAATCCAAGGTAATTAATGAGTAACACAGCTATATCAAATCTGTGTCTGATTTTCAAGATGTACTAGGTAAAATAAATTGTCCCCCATGACTGGGAACCAAAGCCAGGGCTTGGACCTGGTAGGCAAGCACAGGGCTACTGAGCTATAACCCAACTCCTGTACTCAACTATAGTCACAGAACCGAGGGGAGACCCTGATTTCACGATAGGGTTTTATAATTTCGAGTTATTTTCATAGTTACTGTTCCTCTCAAATTTATATTCAGGTTGATCTGAAAAATTTCATTTGGGATTCTTAAATACTGGTATTGTAGGATGATTTTCCATCATTTAGGCTTTAAGAAAAAAAATTGAGGTGTTTAAGTGATTTTAGAAATCAACTAGTTAAATCCGATCAAGAAAATGCAACAGAAATGTGAGATTTATCACACATTTGATTTTGCTGCCAGTGCTGGTTTTGTGGTATCTCGGCTATATTTTCTACCTATTCTGTAGCTCAGCCCACAATGCTAACAGTAATAATTACACATAATGTTATATATACATAAAATATATTGTCCTAATGGGTACTTACACAGAGCTTATGAAGTGTCACACAGTCTTTTGTGTGTTGTTTACGCGATTGCCTCTCACAGTTCACAGTACTGTTTTGAGCTTGGTGGTAGCAAGACCCACATTTAATAGCGAAGGAGTGAATCTCAGGGAAGTTAATCTCTGAGGTCGTGCTGGGAGTAAACTGAGTTCAGAGCTAACGCTCCCAGCCATCCTGCTGTCGCTTTACCTCTCCTGCTCCTCTGCAAAGGGCCCTTCCTTCCCTCCTGCACAGTGATGCCTCTCAGGCACCAGGCCCAGGGCTGAGCTGTCGCTGAAGAGATCTCTCGCCACCTCAGCTACGGGGACCACTCCGAGGGCCCCTCCTTGTCTCAGCAACCCCACATCCTGTAGCACCTCAGATCTCTGCTAGCACTTGGTGTGACCCCTCCACACGGTTCTAGGGACCACTCCAGCCAGCCCTGGCTTGCTTCCATGTACAATCCGGTACAGACTGGTTAATTTCTCTAACAGCTGCTTTCTCCCTTCATTCTGGGTGAAGATCCTAGTTTGTGGTTTTTTTTTTTTTTTTTGGTTTCTTGTTTCTTTTTTTTTCTATTTTTTATTTAAAGAGAAACAAAAGCATGTAAAGGGTAGAGATAATACAGAATTTCAAGAAAAAGATAAACAATAAGAAATCACTAGTTGATAAATTACATATTGTCCTCTTAGAAATAGTTGTTCAAGTTACAAAATTAAAGCATACAAAGTAGATAGTCAAACAGTGAGAGTGTAAACAGCTATGCATACATGAGTCTCTACATATATTCTATCCTTTCTGTATTAGAGGGAAAAACAAAACTTAGCAAGACAAAACAAAACAAATTCCTATAAAAACATGAAACCAAAAAGTCATATAAAACCACAGTACAAGGTGATCTCCAATGATTACTGTGTTGTTTCTTATTATCTTCAATAGAATTGTCTATATCATCAGGCATAATTGAATATAGAACTATAATTGAATGTAACAGTACATAACAATATTAGTAAAAATAAAATGTTGTAGATAGTATAAAACTTCAAAGGCAGGCAATAATCAAACCAGAGTGGATATTCTGGTAAATCTTGTCATTTTAAGTGCAGTTGCCTATACTCTCAGACTTGATACTATCAATCATAACAGCTTTGAATAAAATCTATCAATACAATCAGTCATAGTAAAACTGTGTAGGTTTTACAGAACTTTAGATTAAGTTAAAAGGAAATTAAGGATGATTACCATACTGTATCCTGCTATTTTCAGGATTACTGTCTGTGCCCTCAAATCTAGTACAGGTAGATTGACTGGAACAGAATATAATACATCTAAGCAGAGTAGTGTGAGTAATGTGGGTTTTAAATCCTGGTGCACTATTAACAATATAGTATATCAAGGCCATCTATGTTAGAGATTCTAGCCATCCTTCTCTGTCTCGTTTCTGCTATGCTATTTTTCTGCCTATGTTTGTCTAGTTTTCTCCTTCATTCTACTGCCTGCCCCACTCATTGAGGCCTTTCTGCCACTGTTCCTAAAATCCTGGGTTTTTTTTCTCTCTCTCTCTCTCTAGAATGTCCTTCAGTATTCTCTGTAGTGTTGGATTGGTGGTCACAAACTCCCCCAGTTCCTCTTTGTCATGGAAGCATCTTGTTTCTCCATTAATTTCTAGTGACAGTTTTGCAGGGTACATCAATCTGGGCTGGAGGTTATTTTCTTTCAGGACTTGGAAGACTTTGCTCCAAGCTCTTCTTGATCTGATGGTCTGTGTCAAGAAGTCAGCCGTGAACCTGAAGGGCTTACTTTTATAGGTAATCTGTTTCTTTTCTCTGATGGTTTTTAATATTCTGTTTTTATATTGAATTTCTGGTATCTTGATTATTATATGTCTGGGTGTAGATCTGTTTTGGTTGTAGGTGGCTGGAGTTCTGTATGCCTCACATAACTGAATGTTATTTTCTTTTCCCATGCTTGGGAAGTTTTCCTTAATTATTTCCATGAATAGCCTTTGTAATTCACCTGTATGTATGCCTGCCTCTTCATTCACATTTCCTATTCTTAAATTGTAGATTCTCTTGTCATCTTCTAGCCTTTGTATTGCTACTGCCTGTTTCCTTGTTATTTTTTAGAGATCTTTCCTTTCATGATCACACATTGCAAACTTGTCTTCAAGTTTTGATAGTCTATCCTTAGTTTCTTTTAAGGAGTTTTGCCAGCTTTCAATGGAGTTTTTAATTTCCTGGTAGTCTCTTTGAATCTGCTTCATGTATTCTATATTTTCTTTATATTCTTTATTGAATGTTTCTCTCCTTTTTTGTGTGTTCCTCCCTTCTTCTGTCTGTATCATCCTGAGAGATGCCTCCTGACAGCATTTCTTTTATTACTCTACTCATATCCTGCTTTACCTGACTTAATATTTCAGTTTTGAGCTCTTCTACAAGGTCCCAAAGATGTCTCTTAATGTCCATTGAAGCCATGTCTGATGTTACATGTTTGCCACCCTCAGTCTCCCTTGTTTTCCTTCTCCTGGATCAGGGCTCTCAGGGTTCTGGGTTGGGGTCCTCCTCCTGCCTCTCTCTCCTGTCATGGCCCTGGCTTCCTCCACACGGGTTACAGTGAGGTCCCAGCCCCCTTCCCTGTTGGCCACATTTCCTCCAAAGCATGCTGGCAAGGGACCTCCACCCTCTCCTGCCTGCTCTTGTCACTGAGGTGTAAGCAGTGGCTGTGTATGCCTGCCCCTCCCCACCGGGCCAGCCAAACTTCAGGGGCCTTCACCCAGTTAGCGCTTGCAGGCACAGGGAATGGATTTGGGATGGCTCATTGGGTCCTGGCCAAGGGTGCAGCCCAGTCCAAGCAAATCCCACAAATCTGCTCTGGGGAGGGAGCAACCAACTGAAGTCACCATCGCTCCCAGTTCAGGCTCCTCCTGCCCGATTCCAACATGTTGCCCACCTGGTCGTGCCCTTCCCGTGGTGGGGGTGAATCACTCCCAGCACTAACTGTGGATTAATGAAGGTCCCTTTGCCGGCTCTCCTCTCCATTGGGCTCACCAGTCCCCAACTTAAGTGCTGCTGTGCTTCCTGTGAGTGGCAACTGGAACGAGTTTGGCCAGCTCTGCCTGCCGGTGTGGATTCAAGCTGGTGCAAACTTGGAGGTTCATTGCCAAAATGCTGTGTCTCTTTAGTTTTTAGCTGTTTCAGTTGTAGTCCTGAAGTATTTGATGAGCTTTTTTAAGTTTTAATTTCTTCCTGTGTCAAGAGGATCCATCTCCTTCTGTCTGGGTCTATCCAGGGTGTTTTTTTCTGGCACATGAGTTGTTTCTCCCAGGAGGCTTTGTATTTTGTTGCTCACTGGTCGACCATCTTTACTTCTCCCTTTTGGTTTGTTTTGTTTGAAACAGTCTCGATGTGTAATTCAGGCTGGGTTTGAGCTTATTCTGTAGCCCAGGCTGCTCTAGAATTTGTGGTGATTCACCTGCCTCAACCTCCTGAGTGCTGGGATTACAGGTGTGACCCTCCATGCTCTGAAAAGAGCCTATTTTTGTAGCACACACACGTCACCATCATCATCATCATCATCTTCATCACCACCCAGGAAATATGATAAACCAAGAATGATGATTTTAAAGGAGGTGCTGGTCCTTTGGGTTGTGTTTCTTATATTAATACAAAATTCATATATTTTCAATATAGTCATGGAAATTGTTTTGCCTTAGCAACTTCTCTGGAAAATGGCCTCATGTTGGGTGGGTTGGATTGTGTCACGCCCCCAGATTAAAAGAACTTTATCAGCTGCCTCTCTTGTAGCTCAGTATCTTCCTCAGAACAGACCCTCTGTTAACCAAAGCCACATGGTTAATCTTTGTGCCAAACCTGATTAATGGTGCTCACTGGTGAAGAATCTTGGCCTGTATTAAATGTATTAGTGATTTTGATAAAACTGGCAACGATGACTATAATTTTCTCAAATTATGTTTCCAAGTGAAAACCTCTGAGGAAATTCAAGAAAACAACTGTTCAGATGTTCAGGAATCCCAGCTTATCTATTGAGCACATTTTCAAAGTAATTGCTGTTTTAATGTTGTATATTTAATGAAGGAAATAGTTTTGTGTCATTTTTGAATTCCTCACAAAAAAAAAAAATCAGTTCAGTGGAAAGTAACTGGAAGCCATGACTGTGGTGTTTCCTTCCTAGGACTGAGGAATCTTACTTTGGAAGCTGATGGTTGGAAGAAAGCTGAGGAAGGGAAGAGATAGATACTAAAAACTTGCTTTTGGTTTCTAAGAGGATTGTCATCAGTAGGTCTCAGCTCCGAAATCTCAGCCCCAGCCTAGAAGGAGCCCAGCGTTGGCCTCCTCCTGGAGCGGTGTGACTCAAGGTCACACAGGGTGCAGGAAGGAATGGCGGGAACCTTGGGGTTCACCCTGGTGCTGCTCTGAGGTAGCTGATTAGGATGAAGGTTCCGTGTGGTCAGCACTGAGAAGCTGTGATGAGGAAAAGCTCTTCATCCCGTTTTGTGAGCCATCGAAGCATTGGAGAGAAAATCTATGGCAGAGGGGACAGGTGTTTGTCTTGAGCATAAGGCAGTCAGACTAATTCAACATAAAATGGCACTTTTAGCTGAGTTATTTGTGCTCTTGGTGTACTCCAACAGAGAGGGCTGCAGGGAATTAGCTCCACGTGCGGGAGCTAGACCAGCACTGCTCAGGTTCCCTGTGATTGACTACAGCAAAAACCAGCACGAAATGGAGAGAGAGATTCTGTGAAGTAAAACTCACTTTGCTGCCAAGGACTGGGTGTCTTCAGTGTTCCTGTGGAGAGTGGGAGAGAATTCTCCACTGGAATCTGGAGAAACCCAGGTCCACGCAACTGTGCTACAGTTTGACTGAGATAAAGATGAAATAGGAGCTGGGGTTGTCCGGAGTACAAGGCCGACCTCCCAGTTCCTTCTGCTGTGACAAAGAATAACTGACTCAAAGTGAAGTTCTGACTCCCTTGGGCCCAATTTGTCTTGGAGATAATTCTATGGAATAGTTAGTGGAATTTTCCTTGGGAAATGGTCCAGTTTATTTTGCTTTTAATTTGTTCCTCCCTGATTCTCCTCTAAAAGCCAACAGAAAGGAAACCTATAGCTGCATCACAAACTGCATTCCTTGAAATCAGTTCTCAACAATTTTATAAATACATGATTCGCAAAATGATTGTTCATTAATTTAAGAGTTTGGTAGAAGAGAATCAGTGAATGCAGAAATGGAAAACTTCAAACTATTGCAAGTATTCTAACAAACCAGATGATACAACATACTTGTCACTAGCAGGGCTATACTAACCATTGCTCTAACAAGAATCAGTGCTGGAACTGTGTCATATCACTGGGCTGTGGCATCTCAGCCTCCCAAGCACTGGGATCACAGGTGAGCATCACTACATCCAGTTTATATATTCTATGTATCAATCTCTTTGACTTATAAAATTGAAGATTAAGATTACACTGTGGGAGGATTGCAAGATTGCCGACTGAGTGGCGGCAGGATAAGAGAGCCTCTCTGAGGAAAAAAAAAAATAAAAACAACTCAGACGCTAGAATCTGGCAACATGGAGAAAGCCAGACAAAAGGAGAGGAATTCTCATGATCCAGGAAGAAACTGAGGAAAAGAAAAAGAAAAAAAAAAAAAAGAAAAAAGAAAGAAGAAGAAGAAGAAGCATGGACAGAGGGCTGGAGCTGGGTGAGCCCCAATCGCTGTACTGGCACATCTTAGAGTCAGGTGACTCACGATCAAGCTGAGATCGTGGCCCTACCTAGAGTGGGGGTAGGTGAGCTCCAGACCCTTGGCTGGAGGAGGCACTGAGACAGGGAGAGGAAACAGCCAGTTGAGCTGCACGAACTTTGGTCAGTGATGGGAACTGGATTCCCCAAGTTGGGAGGACTGGCTGGGTGACATTTTGGAGTTGGGCAGGGCCGGCTTGAATCAAAACCCGAGGCAGCGTCTGCTGATGTCTCCTAGTCCAAAGCAGATTGGTGGGATCTGCTTGGGCAGGGCCACGCCCCTGGTTGAAACCCAATAGCCAGGGAGGAGGCTTTTCTGGGCCACTGGCATCCCCAGGGAACACACAAAATTGTTGAAGCATAAACAGGTTGACTGGCGTAGGGGGAGGAGCCAGCTCTCAGCCTGCAACTCTCAGATCCGCAGTGGCCTGGGGGGCAGTACTTCCCTAGCAAGTGCACTGCAGAAAAACTGTAAGCAATAGGAAAGACCCAGAGACCTGCACCACCCACCTGTCTGAAGGGGGCCAGAAACATGACAAGACAGAGAAAGAGCAAAAGGTCCCCAACTGTGGTACCAGAGAAAGTGAGTCCAACAGAGGTAAATGCAGAGGAGGTTGCAAGCAGCAAACCTGTAATGTCAGAGACAGCCTCATTGGAAATAAAGCAATACATCGGTGACCTCATTGTCGAATTTAAATCTGAAATTCTAACTCAGGTGAAGCAAGATATAGGAAGACTAATAAAAGAAGTCCTGCGAAATCTTCAAGTAGGCACAAATGAAAGAATAGAGGAACCCAGAGAAACCAGAGAAGCCTTTGATGAAGAATATAAACAAAATCTAGAATATATGAAACAGATCCAAAGAGAATATCAGGGAATTAAAAACTCCATTGAAAGCTGGCAAAACCTTTTAACAGAAACTAAAGACAAACTTTCAAAACTTGAAGATAGGTTTGCAAAGTATGATCGTGAAAGGAAGGATCTCTTAAAAATAACAAAGAACCAGGAAGCAATGATACAAAGGCTAGAAGATGACAAGAGGATTTATAACCTAAAAATAAAATATGTGAATAAAGATTCAGCAACAAATACGAATGAAATAAAAAGTCTATTCACAGAAATAATTAAGGAAAACTTCCCAAACATAGGTAATGAAAGTGAAGTTCAGATAAATGAGGCATACAGAACTCCAGCCAGCTACAACCAAAGCAGATCTACAACCAGACATATAATAATCAGGATCCCAGAAATCCATCCCAAGAGCAGAATATTAAAAGTGGTCAGAGAAACAAAACAGTTTACCTATAAAGGTAAACCCATCAAAATCACAGCAGACTTCTCAATGTAAACCATCAAATCAAAAAGAGCTTGGAGTGAAATATTCCAAGCCCTGAAAGAAAATAACCTTCAACCCAGAATGATGTACCCTGCAAAACTGTCTCTCAAAATGAATGGAGAGACAAGATATTTCCATGACAAAGAGGAACTGGGGGAGTTTGTGACCACCAATCCAACCCTGCAAAGAATACTGAAGGACATTCTAGAGAGAGAGAAGAAAATCACCAGGGTTCCTGGAATAATGGCAGAAAGTCCCCAAAGAAAGGGGCAGACAGTGGAATGAAGGAGAAAGGTAAACAAATAACAACAGAAAAATAGCATGGCAGAGATAAGATAGAGAAGATTGGTTATATCACTGTTTTATCTTGACTGATTTTATTTGAATCTGGTATGCTTGAGAGTGTTGAGTCTGAGAGTAGGGGCAACTACTCTGAAGATGACAGGATTCAATAGGATACCCATTCTGGTTTGATTGTTAACTGCCTTTGAAGTCCTATAATGTCTCCAATGTTTAGATTTTATTAATAGTGTAATGCAATGC
>PVLA01000474.1:0-78537 GCA_004027455.1 Hydrochoerus hydrochaeris | reverse complement strand
TACCTAGTGTTGTGTTTTTGTATGTTCTTTTCATTTTGTGTTTCTCTAGGAATTTGTATTGCTGACTTGTTTTGATTTGTTTCTCCCTCTAATACAGAAAGGCTAGGTATATGTGGAGAGACTTATACATGTGTAGAACTTCTAAGCAGTTTACGAGAATGGATTATAGTTATTGTAAAGAAAAAAATGGAAAAGAGTATTCTAAAGGATATAACTGCATGTATGTTTGAGTGTGTGGAATTAATAACCATGTTGCTAAAGTTTTAGTTGGATGGATGAGCAAAACTGACTGCAGTCTCACTGTTTGGATGTCCACTTTGTGGACTTTACTTTTGTAACTTGAACAACTGCATCTAAGAGGAAAGTATGTAATTATCAAGTAGTGATTTTTTACTGGTTACTATTTTTTTGTTTTGTTTTTGAGATTTTGTATTGTTCCTACCCTCTTTCTGTTTCAAAATTTTTTCTTTAAATAAAATTTTTTTTTTAAAAAGCAAAGCAAAAGAAAGTGCTCTAAAAGAGATAACTGTATGTATACTTAAGTGTGTAGGATTGATAACCATGTTACTAAGTTTTTGCTGGGTCTGTGAATAGACTGTTTGCAGCCTCACTGTTTGAATGTCCACTTTGTATGCTTTAATTTTGTAACTTGAACAACTATATCCAAGAAGACAATATGTAATATATCAAATAGTGATTTCTTACTGTTTATTTTTTTGAAATTCTCTATTGTTTCTATCCTTTTTTCTGTTTTGCCTCCCCCCTTTTTAAATAAAATTAAAAAAAAGATTACACTGTGTATTTATCTTGGGTTTTTCACTTGTTTGTTTATGAAGAGTTTTCCATCATTGTCTCGAATTTGGGGGAGGTGAGAAAAAGCCAGCATCATACCATATAGAATTCCATTTTCTTGAGCAGATCAAGCAATGAAGTGAAAAGTTTGGAGAACTATGATTAAGAGAGGGGAGAAAGCACAGAAGAGTTCAGGAATGGATCTAGAATACTCTAACATTTACCCTGAGCCTTCTGGGGGAGGATTTTACCGACCTTTCACTGCTGAACCTGGTGGCTGGACTGTTCCTTAGTGTGGGAGTTTGTCCTGTGGATTTTGGAGCATTTTGCAGAATTCCTAGACCCTACTTGCTAGAGACCAGCTGTAGTCCTTAGGGGTGGCATCTAGAGTCTTCTGCATTGCTAAATGTCAGGGTTGAAGTGGTGGATATTTGCAGAATTTCCCTGGTTGAAAATCAGTTCTCTGATTTTCCAGAAGGATTTGATGGTATAGAAATCCCTAACTAAAATAGTTTTTCATGGTCATTATTGTCTTCTTTTGTGGTGTTGTATCTTCAAGTGGAAGAGAAACAAATACACTGGGCACATGATTCTCAGACATTAAAAGACTCTATTTATAGTTAGTCAGTTGGCTCTGATGTGGTGCAAAAACCTCAGTTCTGGCTCTAAAAAGGAACTAAAGACATCAGATGACATTGTCTGACATTAACTTCACTGTTTTCCAGGTTATCTGGCAAAATAGACCCTTGAAAGCATTATGGTCACTATCTTTGCCAACCCTCTTCCCTTCTCATGAAGGCCTTTAAATCTTGCTGCTCCGGACCATGTAACACAATGAAAGAGGAGATAAGCCTGTGAGACCCGTAATGCCAGAATTGCATGAGGCTGAGGCGGGAGAATCACCAATTTGAGATTGGCAGTGACTACATAGAAGTGCAAAGCAACCCTGGATTACTTACCAAAACTCTGTCTCAAAAAATAAAATAAAAAGTCCCAAACAAACAAGAAACCCACCAAAAAACAAAACTGAAAACAAAAACAGCAGCAGCTGGTGCAATCCTGTAATCCCACTGCTTGAGAGGCTGAGGCAGTAGGATCTCTTGGGCTGCACAGTGAGTTCGAGGCCTTCCTGAACTACATAGAAGAAGCCTGTCTCAGAAGGAAAAGCAGCAATAACCGAAGAAAGGAATCGGCATGATAGCACCACCCAGTATGAAAATAAAATAAAAAGAGTTGAGATGTATCTCAGTAGCATAGTGCTTACCTATCATGCACGATTCCCTGGGTGTCAGCTCCAGAAACATACACACACACACACACACACACACACACACACACGTGCACACACACACACACACACACACACATCGTGATGTTTACTTAGTACAGATTTTTCTGAACAGTTTTCATGGAATGATAAAAGTATGTGCTTTTGGTTTTTTTTTCACTATTTATACATTTGAAAGTCTATGTATCCTTAAAATTAAATTTGAACAATTTATAGAATATTTAAATTACCTCTCAAACATTCTACGGTTCTGGGAAAGACTGTATGGAAGGCATGACCTTTTGTCTTTTCTTGTCTTTCTTTTTTTTTTTCATTTTCCTTTTGTTTTGGTCTCCTTTGTTTAGTTTTGCTAAACTAAACAAAGATAAGGTCTTTTTATATAGTCTGGAAGGCGCTTGAACTTGATGTGTAGCCCAGGCTAACCTTGAATTCATGCTCCTCCTGGATCCTTTTTTTTTTCTAATCATTTGATCTAATGACATATTTTATTGAGGCATCCACAGATTTGGTGTTTGTGGTGAGCCCTGCACTGAGGGATGAATATACACGCAAACACACAGATCTGTATCTGGTGGGACTGAGTCCATTCCAGTCCATACTCTCAGGGTTATTTACAGCTGTCCTTTTCAGTTTCTGTGCATGAGAAACCTGGCTTTTATTAGTGAAGATATACATGTATCTCCTTTAAACAACTATAAGTAACCTCCCTGTTGTGTTTTACCCTACCTTTATTGTCTCCAAGGGAAGGGAAGGGAAGAGAAAGGGGAGGAAGCTGGATTTTTCCATCGGCATGCCAATGTCCCTCAGAGCATGTAATGTGGTGTATCTCTGGAGGTATTTTCTAATCATTTTTACCTCTTTTTCAATATGTCTGTACTTTAGATTTGCTGATGAGAAATGCCTTATTTTCTGGAGCGGGAAAGAGAGTAACATTTAACGGCTTCCCTCGGCTAGCTATTTCTTCCTCCTTTTTCTTTTTCTTTCTTTTTCTTTTTGAAGACAAGGTCCTGCTGTGTAGTTCAGGCTGCCCTTGAACTGGACCCTCTGCGTCACCCTCTGGAGAGCTGAGCTCACAGGCACGCATCACCACGCCCAGATAGCCGCTATTTCTTGGTCATGAGTTCAAGGTGACACTTCCTCGGCCTGTTGTGGCCATTCTTGTATTTCTTGCTCCAATTGCTCCAGTACTCTCCGAAATGCCTCCCCTCTTGGCTTCTCCTGGCTTGTCACAGAGGACTTGCACAGCTCGGTAGATTCGTGTTTGCTCTCCAGCTTCCCCCCTGACCATTCTCCTCACTGAGCTTCCTGTGGCAGCTACCACAGGGCCTTCTTGCCAGTGTGAAAAGCAGCCATGTTGCTTGGGAAGCAGACGTGGAAAGAATGGTTATCTGTGCCGAGTATTCCAGATCGGGACCCTTTCTCATTGCCGGATTAGCCTCCTGTGACTTCAGTTTCTACTGCTATGAATAAAGCACTCAAAACTTAAGTGACACAAAACGAGAACAATTTTAAGGCCCCAGCCAGTGGGGACAGCTCTTCCACGCTGGTCTGCAGGATCCGTTTCTAAGACAGCTCCTAAAATACATGGGATGGGGTGACAGTCAACAAGGGACAGGCAGGCCCCTCTAGCATGGCGATCTCCATTTTATTGGCAGCTGGAGGGTAGAACCTGTGTATTTCAGCAAACCAGGTGCCAGTTGTTTGGTCACAGAAGTTACACCGTACTCTCTCTGTGCCATCTTTGTTGAGACAAGATTCCAAGAAAATGGATAGGGTCCCATTTATTATTATTGTTACTTGTGGTAGTAAGAAGCAGTAGCAATAGCAGCAGTAGTGGTAGTACTGTTATTGGGGTCCAGATATACCCTGGGAAGCTGCTTTACCATTAAAGATGCCTCTCCGTGTTCCAGTAAGGTGATTTTGGAAATCAGTGAATGATGGATAAATGAGTAGCTTTCTTCTTCTTAGACAATAAGGCCTTAAGCCAAGTGTTGCCTACATGCCTGAATCTCAGGACCCTGGGAGGCTCAGGCAAGGGGATAGCCAGTTCCAATCTAGCCTGGTTAATTAAAGACCTAGTGAGACCCTGTCTCAAAATATAACTATTTTTTAAAATGCCTGGGGCTATAGCTCAGTATAATGGCTATCATTTCAATCCTCAGAACTTAAAGAAGAAAGCAAGCAAGCAAGCAAGACAAAGCTTCAGAGCCTGAAAGTAGGATGGTCCTGTGTCCTGATGGCCCTGGAATATTCCCCATTTTAATCTATTGTCACAACACAATTATTAATACTGCAGGGTTTTATTCCCAAGCAATTTCCTGTCTGCCTAGCACACTGTGCACCCATTCAGAGAGTCCCCTGGAATCTCTGTTGTGTTGTGTCTGGCACCCTTGTCTACTGGGAAGGGTGCTCACTGGGAGCACTGGCGCCCGCCTGAGAAACTCACCTCTTACCTAAATTGGTGGGGAACCTGCTGAAGGAAACACCCCTTGAGACATTGCTGCAAGCCAGCTGAATCACTGGCAGGGTTTCCCAAAAGTCAGTTAAGAAACAGTTTCTCACTGGCTCAGGCCCTGTGGGGCTTGCATGGTCCGTGGTGACTGGAAGAAGTCATCTGGCTGGCTCTGTCTTGTATTTCGAAAGCAGCTTTGGTCTGCTCTGAAAACCCACTGTGTCACTCATTAAGGGTCTTCGGGGGCACTGTCCTGTCCCAGGGGGTTTTAGGAGGTAGTGACCAGTGAGTGGTCTGAGTTGTGCTCTGGGCGCGTTTGAAACAGAACAAAATCATATCAGGGCTGACATTATAAATCGGTTCGTCTCTGCTTCTTGTACTTACCTAGAAAAACAGGTTTGAAAAGTACGGGAAATAAGTCTGTCAGGATTATCCAGGAAAAGGGTTTGAAAGACTGTGTCATCACCCTGACAATTCTCCCAGTCGCAGGTGTTGGGAAAAGCAGGGACCTGCTTGCCTTTCGCTCGCAAGGCCATGTTCAAGTCGTGTTTTGTTCTGGAAAATTTCCTGGCTGCCACAGATTTGCTCGCTCTTCTTGACCACTGTTTCTCCCCCATAGCTGATTTTTAAAAAAATCATTCGTCTGGTAATTTACCTGTAAGGAAAACAACCTTTAAAATGGCACTGAGGTGGTGTACCAGACAGACACCTACCTTCCTGGGTGTTTGCAAGAATCAGCCTGTCTAATCCTTAGCCCCAGGGAAGTGACATCACCTCCATTTTATAAGGACACACAGATAAAGGGACACATAGATAACATTGTATTTGGGTTACTGACATTGTATGATCCCCTCCCACCTGGCCTGGAAGCTCCTCAAGAACTGGAAGCTTATCTGTTTTCTCCTTGGCATCTCCCAATGCAGAAAGAGCTCAAAGGAAACCCTTGTTGAAGAGAGTCCCTAATTTTGCTACTGCTCTCATAAAGATAGAATCTCTCTCCCTCTCTTTTTTTGGTACCGAGGATTGAACTCACGACCTCTGGCTTGCAAGCTGAGCTAAATGCTCAGCCCTAAAGATAAAACCTTGAACCAGAGCACCTGTCATTACGATTCTGGCCATCGTTAAGTCCTGGAAACTTTTGAGTCAGGAAAGTCAGCGCCTGTGAAGAGACGAAACAGTGAGTGTGTGGGACTTGCTGTTTTGAGAGCTCATCAGGGTTTCTTTTGAAACACAGGAAGCTTGCTCAGCATTTGTAGAAAAGAGGAAGAAAGTGTTTAAAATGTTAGGCACATTGTGAATATTTGAATATTCCCTGGGTGATTTCCTGCATTACATCTCTGAAAGTTTTCTGATTTTCATATATATTCCAGTGCTGAGTGGCATTTCCTGTGTCAGCCTAAAAAAACAGGACTTCACTGTTCACATATGGATTCAGTAGCAGCCTCAGCGGCAGGAGTGGAACTGTTGGTTGGTGCTTGGAGGCATATTTGAAATTTGATTGTAAAATAAGCCACATACACTGAAGAAGTATATGCATATGAAAATGTCTGAGTTTCTTACTATGAATTTACTAGCCTCAAGGATACTTCCTGTTAAAGTTCTTTAATTCTTGCCTAGAAGACTTAGCCAAATATCGTTTTTGTGCTTTTCAGCCTTGAATGTTGAAGTTGTCAGACGTTATGTGTAAAGACACCACTCAAAGCGGAATCATGAAAATTACAGGCAGGAAATTTGGTCTTTTTTCACTCTTTTCCAGTATAGGCTGTTTCCTTACAGAACACTCGCATACATTTGTTTCCTTTGTTGTTTAAAATTATGAATGATGAAGCCAGTGGTGATTCCACAGAGTAGCATAGATCTTGGTACAGGCAGATAGATAGATAGATAGACAGATAGACAGATAGATAGACAGTGTATATTTATTTTCATTAATCTTTATTCCAGAGTTCCTTGGACCACATAGCTTCATGTCCATCACACTTCAGAAGAGAATTCTAAAAAAGAAGTTCTCAGATTCTAATTGTCTATCAATAACCTCACTACTCTGAATGTAGTTGAATGAATTTTTTCCCAAAGTGTTGAGAGTGTTCTGTTTTCCTTAAAGAGTAAGGTGTGTGCGTGTGTGTGTGTGTGTGTGTAGATGTTACATGAAAAATATGAGTATGTTAAATATTTCACCTAATCTTTGTCAAAGGGAAAAATCTACTGCTGTGTATTCTGTCTGTTTACATTTACATTTCTTTTTTTTTGTAGTTTTTTTATTTAAAGAGAAAAAAACCAGGAGAAAGGTAGAAATATTACAGAATTTCAAGAAAAGAAGATAAACAGTAAGAAATCACTAACTGATAAATTACATATTGTTCTTTTAGAAATAGTTATTCAAGTTACAAAATTAAAGCACACAAAGTGGACACTCAAGCAGTGAGAGTGCAAACAGATCTGTTCAACAATCCAACAAGAACCTAGAAATATGGTCATCAATCCCACACACCTAAACATACATGCAGCTGTATCTTTTATAGAGCTTCCTATTTCCTCTTTTTTTTTACAATAGCAATTATACATTTTTAAAATTTTATTTGAAGAGAAGAAAAAAGCAAAACAGAAAAAATGGTAGCAACAATACAGAATTCTAAAAGAAAGAAAGAAAAAGGAGAATGAGAAAAAGCCCCACTAACAAATCAGTAATTTATAAATTACATACTGTCATCCTGGATGTAGTTGTTCAAGTTACAAAGTTAAAGGGTACATGGTAAATATTCAAACAGTCAGGCTTCAAGCAATTTTGCTCAAAGATCCAACAAAGATTCAGCAATATGGTCACCTATTTTACACACTCAAACTTACATGCAGTTATATCCCTTAGAGTACTTTCTTTTCCTTTCTTTTTTACAATAACAATTACACATTTTGGTTTTATTACACTTGTAGTTCTTATTTACTTTTCACACTAGAGACACAATATGATATTTATAAATATGATTCTTATTTATTTCACTAATGAGGATAGTCTCAAGGTGTCTCCGTTTGCCTATGAAGGCTTCAAGGTCATCCTTTTCATAGCTGAGTAATATTCCACTGTGTAAAAATGCCGCATCTTTTTCATCCACTCTGCATACATCTACATTTCAAGTGCGAGTGACCCCACGTAGGTACACGGAGGCAGAATGAAGGTAACTCAAATTTCTGTCCTAACTATTTCTGTTTTGAAGTCCTAGGGGTTTAAAAATGTGTTTTTTGTTTTGGTGTTTTTTGTTGTGCTTGGGATTGAACTCAAGGTCTTCACACTGAGCTGTATTCCCACTTCTTGGGAGAGGTTTTCATGACGTGGCCAGGTTGCCCAGACTTGCCTCGACACTTGTGACCCTCCTGCCTCAGCCTCCCTCAGGGCTGGCTTCTTTCCGCTTTTGTGAGTTTTGTTTCTTTCACTGTGGTGGTGGTATTGGGGACTGAATGCTGGGCCATGGAGATGAGCTAAAACCTTCCCTCTTTGTGGTATAGGGGAGCAGGGTCTTGCTTAGTCTTTAAACTGCCCAGGCTGGGCTCTAACTTTTGATCCTCCTGCTTCAGCCTGTAGAGTGCTGGGGTTGCAGGAGGGTACCACCAAGTCTGGCTCGAAGTCCTAGCTTTTGGGGTCACTAACTGTCTGAGGGTGACCTGCAAGGATTGCACTCTTAAAACCCATGAGGCAGCTGAGTGTCAGGTTATAAAAATGGGAGTTGTTCGATTGTTTATAACTTGGACCAACACGAGACCCTTTGGGTGGGAGGGTAACTTAGGACTGGAGCACAGAAAATAAAAAGCAGAGCAGCTTTGAGTTTATGACTTGCTTTATTATTGCTTCAAAATTCTTGTTATTAAAAAATGTTGAAATCCTCTACAGACAACAAATTACTTGTCCCAGAGGTGGACCTCGCCCGTGGCCCCGTCTTTGGTATATCATGGTGGAAGACATTAATTTTGCTCTGAATATAATTTTAGCATAAAAACGTAGAAAAAAAATCCTCCCTTAAATGATGCAATTTGGTCAAACATAGAGACATTGTGAAAATTCCAAGCTAGAAAAAAGATTAGAGGCTGGGTGGGACCCCAGTGCCGGGAGGCCCTGTGTGCAGACAGAGGGGTCACATGGTACAGAGGACCCTGCAGGAGCTCCAGCACTGCACAAATGGCCAGGGCTGGTGTGGCGCTCGGTTGGCACTGGGCCCTGGCAGCATCCATCCCATTTCCCAGGCTTGACTTCCCATCTCACTTTGCCACTTTCTGCCTCTGGCCAGGGTTAGCTATTCTTGCTTCTCCTGCTATTGTCACTTGTCCTTCTGGGGTCCCCTGCTCTGGCCAGGCTGTGTAGGGACAAAACTATGCAAGGCGGGGCATAGAGTCCTGGAGTCCTGGGGTCCCTAGACTCTGCACCCTCCCTGGACAGCACTCAGTGGGCCCCGACATCCGTCTGACGTTGTTTGTCTCAGGCTGTTTCAGGGTGGCGACCCGGATTTGGCAGGCAGAGCCCAGCTGTCCTTTGCAGCTATTTGTCTACACTTCCTCTTCAAGCCGGAGACTCAGAGTCACTGGGAAGCACACTGCTGGGAGACAGGTGTCAGTCACTTGGCATGCATGCTCGGCAGCCTGCTGGGGGAAAGTCTCACGTGGATGGATGCGAATGCCTCACCCCAGCTTCCCACTGGCTCTTCCACCATCAGAACACGAAGAGGACTACTGTCAAGGGACAAAAACCAACCAGAAAATAACAAATGTCTGAGAGGTCCTCCTGGACCTTGTCAGTGAGGATGCAAAATGTTATAGCCTTGGGCTGGTGATTTAGGCTCAGCAGTATAGGTGCCTGCCTGGCAAGTGCAAGGTCAAGTACAATTCTTCAAACAATTCAAAATAACCAGGTGTGGTGACACATGCCTGTAATCCCAGTGCTCAGGAGGCTGAGGCAGGAGACTCCAAGGTAGACCTGGATAGATAGTGAGATCCTATTTCAAGAAACAAAAAAATAAAATGTATAAAAAAGCAAGATTAACACATAATCTAGCAACTCCCTTTGAACATAAACCTCAAAAGAACGGTGGTGTGTGGCAGAGATTCTGACAGCCATGTTCACAGCACCTTTAGTCACAGTAGCCAAGAGCTGGAAGTAGTCCAAGGGTCCATTGCCAGATGGGAGACTGAGGCAGGAGAATCAAGAGTTTGAGGCCAGCCTGGGCAAGCTAACAAGATCCTTTCTCAAGGAAAAAGAGGAGCAAACGAACCTAGTTCCAGGGATGTCACTCTGTGGCAGAGTACCTGAGGTTCTGGTTCAAGCCCAGATTTCCCTTCTCCCCCAAAATAGAACATCAGTGTCGACTGTTACCTGCCACTTAACATAAAACACAGGGCGGTTTTATTTATTTGCTTGCTTGTTTGGTTATCGTGGTGCTAGGAATCAAATGCAGAGGAATTTTACTGCTGAGCTACGCCCCCCAGCACGTTTCGTGTTTTATTCTGACACAGGGTGTTATTAAGCGGTTCAGGCTGACATCTTCTCATGATCTTCCTGCTGGGCCTCCTATGTAGCAGGAATTAGAAGCATGAAACACTATGCCCAGCCAAAGGACAATTTTTCTTTTGTCTTGTTTTAATTTTATTATTTTATTAGCACATATTTATCAAATATATCGACCACATTCATCATAGGGCATTTTTAGCTCTGCAGAATATATATTTATTCTCCTTTTTCCCCCATTCCCTTCTCTTCCTTCCATCCTTCTCCTCCCATTTACAAAAGTTTTGCTTCCGTTTTTCCCTTCTACTTTCCTTTTCTCCTTTCCCTTCCTTCTCTCCCCGTCCCCTCTCTCCTGTTCCCCAGTCCATGTTGAGCATGTTTTTCTCAATATTTATTCTCCACTGTGCTCTTTGTTTACACTTTGAGTTTCTTAAACCAATACTGAAACTTATGTGTCCAATTTTCTTTACTTAAGATAATGGTCTTGAAGTATATCCGTCTTCCTACAAATGACTCAAGTTGATTCTTCTTTAGGGCAGAGTAGTTCTCTACTGTATACAAACATCACATTTTCTTTATGCATTCAGCCCCTGGTGGGCATATAGGCTTTTTCCCAGATCGAGCTAGTATAGACTGTGTTGCTATAAACATGGGTGTGCATATGTCACTGGGGTATGATGTTTTTAACTCTTCCAGGAAGATACCCAGAAGAGGAACAGTTAGCTGAATCAAACGGAGCGTCCAGTCCCATTTTTTTGAGGACTCTCCGGACTGATTTCCACAGTGGTTGTACCAGTCTATACTCCCACCAGCAGTGAAGAAGGATTCCTTTTTCCACAGAGCCTCATCACTAGTTGTTATTGGTTGATTTCTTGATGATAACCATTTTTTTCTAGACTGAAGTGTGGAATCTCACTGTGTTTTAATTTGCATCTCTCTAATGACCAGTGATGCTGGACATTTTCTCATATATTTATTTGCTGTTCACACTTCATTTTGATTGTTTAAAACAGGGTCTCAGTGTATCACCCAGGATAGTTTTGAACTCACTACATAGCTCAGGCTGGTCTCGAACTTGCTGTCCCCTGCCTTCACCTGGTATAGAAATGTACCAACACACCCTGATTCTCAAGTTCTGAGACCATGCATGGTGACAAGGGTGGAGTTGGGGCTCATACAGGGCATGTGTCCCCCTTATTCTTTGCAGGTGGGAGCTGGCAACAGAAGAGAAAATCAGGGAGGGCAGAGGCCCCCCACGAATGAGTGGGGTGCTCTGAGACCGAAGGCCAGCTCTGGGCGCTCACCTGTACCGTGTCTGATGTGCTCCTCAGTGCTGACCACCTGAGGAGGTTTAGCCAACGCTATATGTTCAGAAGAGTTTGGCAAAATGAAATTGCTGACCCTACGTAAAAAGACATGCTTCAGGAATGAAAAGCAGAGTTTTTAAGGACAAGAGCCTTTCATAAGATGTGCTATTCATCTCTGGACATGTAGGTTACCAGGGCAGAAGCAGCACAGATTATTAGTAAAAAGAAAGCTATGATTATCTTGGGGACTGGCAGTAAGCGGTAACCCTAGCAATGCTTTGAATTTAACCCTTCTCTCTAGGGCTCACAGATGTAACAATTTCACAATAGGTAAGGAGGGATGGGTGTGATTATCTCCCCTTTATAGAAGGAGAAACTGAGGCATGGGGAAATAATTTGGGTGTGAAGCATGACTGACTGGCAAGGTTGAAAGTCAAAACAGGCTTCCAGATTCCTGGACCCGGGGCTTCCTGGCTGTAGATAATTCACCTTCTGTTCCCTGGATCTGATCCGAAAAAGCCGAACACAAAAGTCTCAGAAAAAGCTAAAGGAACAGCAGCAGTTGGTTCCTCCCATGGACTTCCTGACGGGAAGATCACACGAGGAGGTGGTCTGAACATGCAGGCCCCCCAACATGCAGGCACCCCGGGCTGAGATGATGGGTGGGTGGGAGAGCATGTCACAGGAGGCCGATCTTCGCCACCGGTGCATCTCACTTTTCTAGCTTTCATTTGGACAAGAAAAAAGAAAATTAGAACGCCAGGGTGCTTGCTTTTAAGGGTGGCTGAGAAGCCCAAGCCCCAGTTGCGGGTGTCCTGTATAATGGGCCCCTCTGTGCTCGGGGTCCCCCCGGACCCAGGGATGTGGGCTCCAACACACAGATGCAGGTTTTCAGAAATCTTCAGCTGGAGCAGTGGATTAAGAGCGGGACAACACCATCCCAGAAACAAAGGTCAGACCTATTTTCATCTCTGAGCGAGGCTATTCCTCCAGGACAAGGGCCTCCTTGTCTGATTTCCTGCTATTTTCAGTGATTCACAACCCTTGGTCTCTTTCATCTGGAGGAGCAGAGAGACACATCTCCCCTTTCAGATTTGTTGGTGAGTTAAAATTGTTCCCATCCTCAGTCTGCTCCCAGAAGCTTTTTACAGCCAGCGAATTCTCCAGGCTGTGAGCCTGGAGGGCTCCCAGGGGAGACAGAGTCAAGCCAGGCCTGGAACGAAAACCCTGAGGGGGATCTCAGCATGCAGCCCGAAGTGGGGTGGCTGCTAGCTTGGCTGGTCCTGCAGAGCCTGAGCCAGGAAGCCAGTGGGGCTGACTTTTGGAAGAGATGCCCGGCGTCCCACAGCCTCTTTGTTGCATGCGGACCCCCTTGCTCGCTACTGACGTGCGTTGTGCACAGCAGTTTGCTCAGAGGCATTCCCTGTGGCGAATCTTCCTCAGTTAGCAAGAAAGATGCTCTTCGAAGGGTCTCGACCACACAGGGCTGGGCCTTCTTGGATGACTGGGCACTGGGGTGGACCTCACCCAGTCAGCTCCCCAAAGTGAGTGGTGCATTTTAGAAGCCTGCGTGTCCAGTTTTCACATAGACACTTTTTGAGTTTGCCAGTTCTCTTATTTTAAAACTACATTTTTTCCCCCCAGGGCAAATTCCTCAAATCATTTTTTCCTGATTGCACCTCCCTTTGATACCTTCGAAGAAGAGGCTAAGAAATACAGCCCCATCTGCCTAGCCATAGCCGGGGAGTCACATTTATTGAATCTGTACTTGTGGTCAGGCATGGTGGAAATGCTCTACATATATTATTTAATTTAATAAGAATCTATTCTGCATAAGAATCCTATGAGGTCATCTTACAGAAGGCAAAACAGGATTTCGGATATGAGGTAATTTTCTCTAAGTCACATAATTACTTGGTGGTTAGAACTTGGATCCCTCTCGGATCTTCACAGTGCTCTACACAATACAACAGTTTTGCTGAAAATGAAAATTAATGGTTGAACTTCCACCTCAAATCAGTGTTGTGGTGAAGAACATACAATTACGTGTTTTCTGAATTTTTTTTTCCCTCTTTAGCTCTCTCTCCCTTTATAAAGCTAAGTTCCCTGAAGTCCTTGAGCAACTTTGGTGGGCTGCCCTTTCCTTTTGTTTGCAAAAGGAAATGTAAATTTTGTAATCCGTCTACACAATCTTGCCAGTTCCCTAAATCAAAGAAAAAAAAAAAAAAACAGTCACCAAAAATCTGACTTTAATGCATCTTTTTATATGAAAAGGTCAAAAACCAAGATCCTGCAGTGTGTCATAAGGAATGAGTGGGAAGAGAGTCGTTATAAAATACGAGGAACTGTGGTCAATCTGTCAATCAACTAATCAATCATGAAGCCATTTTTCGTGCAGGATAGAAAGAAGGAATTAACATTTTGTTTCCGAGTTCTGATTCCAATCTGATTTTGCATAAGGAAGAGTGAAACCAAAGACCAAGGGCCTTTGGTCTTGGCTGTGTCCACATTGGCCCACGATGCCAGGCTGGGGGTCACGGCCTCCAGCCCTCTCTCCTCAGCAAGCAGCGTCATGCGCACCTCATATCTCTGCTGGGGGTCATGTCTGCACCCCAGAGCCTGGTAAAGAGTGAAGCCCATTATCCACACTTTCAAGAAAAAAACAAAAGTGGTTTGGCTTTAATCATCTGGTAAAGGTATTTGGAAAGTTGAATTATTTATACACATCCTTACCTTTGCTTGGTATCGACAGACTTGTGCTTGGCCACTTGAATGGACAGCTGTTCTTTGAGTTCTTTAACCTGCTAGATTGACCCAGTGCTGCTTAGGGAAGAACAGGCTTCCTGCCCCATGGGGAGAGAAGGGTTCAGGTCTGAGGCTGGGTTTTCAGATCCCTGCCAATGCTGGTGCGAGGGATGACGGGTAGGAATCATGGCAGTCTGTGTGCCCATGAACACTGGCTGGGACCTGTAAGCCTTGCATGGCATGGGCTCCCTCAGAGCCCCTGACCTGGGCTGTTGGCAAGGGTGTCTTCTGCAAGCTCTCTAGTGACTTCTGAGCAGCCAAGGTAGAGTGACGCTGCCTCCTCTATGGACATTTTTCCTTGTCAGCATTCTTTAAATACAGTGTGACACCTATTCACACCGCATCGAGAGATCTAAGTGATCTAGAAATGGTTCCAAGGACGGCAGGGGGATGAATGCCTACAGGCTCTGCAGGGACTTGGGCCCCTATGCCTTGGGGTGGGTACCCTGGGTATCCATGGGGGCAGGCACTGACCCTTCCTGGACACCAAGAGACAGCTCTATAAAAAAGGTGGAGACAACTTACTCTTAGTTGCTTGAAATGACCACGCATGATTGGCCTGGAAGGAGAAAAGTAAAAAACAAATGAAGAATTGAGGCAATGTCAGATCCTCTATTTGCCTGTGTTGGCAGGTACCGCGGCTCCTTGAATGGCTCTCAAGTGGGTAGTGGGAGCAAACCCCGAAACACAAAAGTTCCTTCAGAAAGCGAAGGAGGCGCCTCTGCATTCTGACAGGTCTGGCTAACGCTGACCAAAAAGCCCTGCTGCAGAACTCTTGCAAAGTCCCACAGCTTCGTACTTGGCCAGCTGCTGGCACTGCTGCGGGAAATTTCCTGAACTCACTCGGTAGTTTCAAGCAGTGACCTTCACACGTTATCATACACCGTAATCACTCAAGGGAGTCAGGGGTGGTGACACACACTTGTGATACCAGCGCTCGGGAGGCTGAGGCAGGAGGAGAGCGTGTTCAAATCTTGGTTGAGCAATTTAGCAAAACTCTGTTTCAAAAGAAAAAATGATAAAGAAAAGGGTCGGGGATGTAGCTCAGTGTGAAGGCCTTTGCTTCTGTCCCTAGGGCTGCAGTAAAGGTGGAGTTGCTCATGGCGCGAGATAAAACTCAGATATCTGGCCAGGGCCCACATTTCAGCCTCAGCGATCTCCAGTGGGACCTCATTCACCTTCCAAACAACTCTCTAAGGGTGTAAATGCTGCTGGTCTTTGGATCACAGCAAGCTGAGGTCAGTCGTAAATACTTTCTCCCAGAAAGCTTCATTATGTCACAAATAGGCAAAGAATAGACATGATTACTTAATATTATTCTATCTCGTTTCAAAATGAATTTGAGTAATTCTCTGAAAGTCTACATAATAAGTTAAATTTTAAAGTTTAAAAAAGTAAGGAATTCTGGGTGGAAAGTAAGGTTTATGTAGTAAAATAAAATCAAGTAGTACAAATGCTCGAAACTCATTGAATTTCAGAAGAACGAAATGATAGAACCCAGCGTGGTGGTCGGGCACAGCATCACATGTTTCTATTCCCAGCAGCAGCCAGGAGGCTGAGGCAGGCAGATCAAGCGTTCTGATCAAGGCCAACCTGGGCTACATGGTGAGACTCTGCCTCAAAAGAAAGTAGCAATACTTGAAAGAGTCAGTTCTAGGAAGCAAATCTCACTTCTGAACTGCTTTGAAACTTAAGTAACATAACACTTAGCTGTTCCAAAAATGAAGTCAAAATAGAAAAATTGCCTGACCAGTCCCATGAATGGCCACCACACGTGAGATTCCGTTCTGTTTTTTCTGTTTGTAGACTGCTTTCAAACAGACCATGATGAAATGGAAAAAGCAGCCACGGGCTGGGTCTATTTAATAACAGGCACATAGTTAAGAAAACTAACCCGAGAAAGGATGTATTGGGAAATTCATTATTTACCCAGAAGCACAAAGCCCAAAGCAGGAGACAATCTGAACAAGCAAAGCTAACCTGGGGGACCTGTGCTTCCCCAAATTGGCCCAGTGTCCAGTGATATCTGATTGTTGATTTTCCAAGAGAAGCCAGAACATGGATTTTAAATGATGTCATGAGTTCTAAATGTTGACAAGAAAGCTAATACAAAAATAATACAATACGAGTTAGAGAAAACACTTGTAGCTCGGATTCCATCTTGCTAATTTATAAATTCCGGGCTTGGGGACTAATTGAACCTGATTAATTACCACCTCTTTGTCCTGTGGCCTGGTCTCCATTCAGGTAAGTAATAAGACCAGGGCTGAAACGATTTGTTGACTCCTATGTGTTTGATTTTTCTTTAGCCCTGGCACTTCTCAAAGTGTAGCCCTAAATCAGGAAGATCCTCTGAGACTGCAAATTAGTCTGGCTTACCCTGGCCTTGAGGAATCAGAAACCCTGGGGAGACAGCCAGAAATCTGTGTTTTATCAAGCCCACTCCCATGACTTGCAAAATGTCTGGTCAGAGTTTGAGCCCTGCTGGTTTACACAGCAGGAATTTAAGGCTGTCTCATCAAACCAGTAGACTACCTAGCGTGGGTGACAGTGGGGTTAGCTTGTGACCAGTGTCCCTGAGCAAAGCGACATTCCACATGGTGTTGGAGTTATAACCTCCCCAGTAGACACTGTGACACACCTCTGTTTAAAAACATGGAATTCTAAAGCCAGGTATGGTGCACACCTGTAATCCCAGAACTCTGGGAGGCTGAGACAGGAGGGCCAACATTTCCAGCCTAGTCTGGGCAATTTGGTGGGAACTTATCTTAAAAAAAAAAAAAATTGGGGATGTATCTTAGAGGGAGGGCCCTGGGTTCAGTTTCCAGTGCTTAAGTATGTTAGCAAATAAATAAATAGAGGCATAATTCCAAAGTAGCAATGGAGACTCTCATCTGTGATATTTGCCAAAGAACAGTGGTCAGTTCAGGGAACAGTGTCAGTGGAGACTCACTCTTCCTGGTGAATGGCTCTGGATGTTTTAGATGGTGTCAGTGAAAGACATTTCCTCAGCTCCTGTCTCACTCACTAAAAATCACCTCCTTTTCAGAGGACCATTGTCACCTGAGTATAGATCGGGATCGCCACATCTGTTCCTCTCGCAGTGAAATAGTTTTGGGTATATAGATAAAAGTCAGGATATCCTTACAGGAAGCATCCAGTCTGAGCAAAAAAGAATTCAGTCTCAAATTGGTATGTTTTTCAATACCTGCAGATGTGGCAAAGCCAACATTTCATGTAAGATGCTGTTTTTTATCCATATGTTTGACATCCTCTGTCTCTATCTCTGTCTCTCTGTTTCTCTCTGTCTCTCAGCAGTACTGCGGATTGAACCTAGGGCCTTTGCACTGAGCTGCAAAGATCCTAGACTTTGATTATTTTTGTATTTTGAAAAAGTTTATAAATTGCCCAAGCTGGGCTCAAACTTTCCATCTTCCCGCCTCAGGTGCTCAGAGCGCTGGAATCACAGGTGTGTGCCCCAGCACAGATTTTTAAAATTATTTAATTATTTGTTTTTGAGACGAGTTCTCTTTCTGTAGCCTGGGCTGGTCTCGAACTCCTGATGCTCCTGCCTCTCTACCTGTTGAGTGCTGGGGTACGGGCGGACCTCCTCACACCCAGTCTGACACCTCGCAGATAGACAAGAGTGTGGTGGCCGAGGCCCTGGTTGGCTTTGAAGAGGTCAGGCTTCAGGTCCTGTGTCTGTGTCTGTCCCTCTGAGTGCTCCTGGACTGGCCACATGTGAGCGCCTTCCCTCTGTAAAATGAGAGACGTGCATGGATTGTAGCTCTAGAGCATCCGATGACATTAAAGGCTTAGTGTCCCGTGGCTTATGAGTCTTCACTGAAGCTTCTTTGGTTGTTTGGCTCTCTGTGGATTGAGTATTCACATGCATTCCGTCTTGATCACATGCTGTGAGCTCATTTACTGAACTTTACAGTAATACTTAAGCATTTATAGATTGCTTTTCATCTTCAAAGCGCTGAATGTATTTATGAATCCTTCCAGCAACACTTTGAGGTAGCTGCAAGTCAGTGCTATTAACAGGGCTGAGCCAGAGGGGGAGGGACAGAGATTCTGAGTGACTTACTCTTGCTCAAAGAGAAAGGGTGTACCGGGGCCACACAATTGAAATATTATTTTCACAGCAGCGAGCGTGTGGAAGGATAAGCATTCAGCCTGATCCTCTGCACGGCAACCTTACCCTGAACAACCTCAGGGTTTGCCTCAACGGCTGCTGTTCCAGCTCCACTGCAGGGATGTCTCGCACCCCTAAGAGGAAGGTGTGTCGCCTCCTCAGAGGGCAGGAGCCACGTCTGTGCCATCACTTGCGGGTGGCAATACAGGTCCTTTCCTGTTTGAGGCATGCCTAGCCAGGCCCGAAGCGAAGGTACCTATTGTAGGAAAGCCAAGGTCTCCTTTGCAAGAAGACAACACCCCATGGTGCCCATGGTCTGCGCTGCTGGCTTGCTGGTTTGCGGTCTTAAGTGTTTCTGTCCTTTCCTAGAGAGCCAGACATGTGCTGGACTTCGGGAACTTTGCTGGTGCGTGAAAATTAAACTCTGAACAGGGTCTTGAATCAGTCTAAATTTTTTTTGTTGTGGGGGGGGGGTGGTGATCAGGAATCAAACTCAGGACCTTGTGTTTATCAGGCAGGTGCTTATGCTGCTGAGCTAAATCACCAGCCCCAGAGTCCAAACGATGAAGTGGTTTCTTAAAATCTGAGGTTTCGTTGAGAATGCATGGCCTGACACTGAATCAGAAGAGTGAGAAGGGTGGAGAGGCTGTGGCCTGGGGGCAGCAGGGGGACAGAGAGGGAAATAGCCGAGCCCTGGGGGCTGGGGAGAGAAGACCCTCTTCCCAGCCTCCTCTGGGCTTTAGGAGTGGAAGGAGCAACACCGGGAACGCGAGGCCTGCACGAACGATCCTCTGTTTCTAAATTAGGTCACTGTCATCACACATTTTACTTTTAAAATTAGCTCAGATTAGACTTTTTTTGCTGTGTGCTTCTAAGACTTTGTTCCTCTGTAAGCTCCTCACTCAGTGTAATGCAGTTTTAGAGGTATAGCATGGAATCATAGAAAACTGAATGTATCTTAAGCTATAGAGTATTTATGCCTAATGTGCTCTGTTCTGATCAAACAGGAAGAGACAGCCTGAAGCTGCCTCATGTCTATTTAATGGGCTGGCTGCAAGAATCCAGCTGTGCCCGACTGTTTTCAAATTGTGCAATCTTCTCCAGGTATCAGTTTTAGGGTCATTGTGCTGGCCTTGGCCACACTGTTGTAAAAACGTGTATTTGGCCCAGGAAATATTTTATTTTTTGTTGTTGTTGCTGCTGTTTTTGTTGTTGTCATTGTTTTTTGAGACAGGCTCTCCCTATGTAATCCATGGTGGCCTTGAACTGACTACATAGCTCAGGCTGGCCTTGGACTTGTGACAGTCCTCCTGCTTCAGCCTCCCAACTGCTGGGATTACAGGTGTATGGCCCTAATCCCAGCTGTTTGACGTTTTTTGTATCTACGGCTTCACCAAATGCTATTTTGCTAGAGCATTAAACTTTGCTGTCAGCCAGAAATTGGAGGTAGAGGAGTTGAAGGCAGTGACTTCCTGTTTCTGGCTGAACTGCTGCTCCATGCAGACAGTTCCACAAGGTCCTTGAAGCCCTCTGTGTGCTGCTTTTGCTTGTCTCCAGGACTGAGGACTGAACCCAGGCCCTTCACACTGAGCTACAGCCTTGGCACTTTTTAAATTTTGAAACAGTAGGGTTTTGCTAAATTTCTAGGTTGTACAGGCTGAGCTCCAAATGGCGATCCTCCTGCCTCAGCTTCCTACCCGGAGTGTAGTACTCATTTTAGAAGCTTCTGAAATCTTGTGTTTTCAGGGGGATTGGAAGTTTGAGTGAAACCTGGGCAATCTAGTGACAATCTGTCTCAAAATTAAAAAGGGCCAGAGATATACTTGCATGTAAAGGCCATGGGTTCAACCCTTGATGTACACAAAAAACATAAAAGAAATGTAAAAGTTTGGGAAGTGGCTGTGGCCTGCCAAGCTGCGGCCGCTCCAGGGTGAGAACCATCAGCGTCTCCTGAGATCCGTGCCATGTTGGAACTTGGGGCGCTGTGAAAACAAGCAGCCAGCTTGCCACTCTGGTAAGTGGCTGTGAGCCTACCGAGGCACAGGCTGAGAATCAAACATCCACGCCCCCCCCCGCCCCGCCTTAGCAAGTGGGAGCCAGAGATCTGAGCATCTCTTGTGAGGTTGACCATATGCAATATAGCAAATAAGGGGGATTTCCTTCTACCATCTCTCTGAAGGCAAATATTTTTTTTTTACCACTCTTTTGCTCTGTTCTATTTAATGGTATTGCTCTATTCAATATTCTATTTTTATGTTTGGTATTTCCCTCAATTTTGCTTTACCTGATTGAAAGAACAACTATTGTGAAGCAAATGAGATATACTGTTGTACATATTACTGTTATCCCAGTAACCTGCTGTGAAGTTCTGTACCAATTTCACTGCACCATCTCAATTGGCTTTGTTCTGTCTTGTTCTGCTGTATTTTACTACCTTCAAAATAAAATAAAATAAAATAAAATAATAATAAATAAAAAAGTAAATAACAACAACAAAACACATCACTAAGGTACTGAGCAAGCTGAAACATGATATAACTAAACAGATGATGGACTTAAATAGCAAAAAGAGGTAAAGAAAGTTCTCTAAAGGATATAACTGCATGTATGTTTAAGTGTGTAGGATTGATAACCATGTTGCTAAGTTTTTGTTGAATCATTGAACAGAACTGTCTGCAGCCTCACTGTTTGAATGTCCACTTTGTATGCTTTAGCTTTGTAACTTGAACAATTATATCTAAGAAGACAATATGTAATGTATCACCTAGTGATTTCTTACTGTTTTTTTTTAAATTCTGTATTGTTTCTACTCTTTTTTGTTTTGCTTTTTTTTTCTTTAAATAAAATTAAAAGTTTGCATGACTCTAGAGTACTGAGGCTGATAATATCCAAGATCAGTAAGAACCTTAGTATTTTGTTTTTAATCCAGGTATTGATAGAGCCAGAGACATTTTCTTGTCTTCATTAGCGGCTGGAAATCACTTGAAGTCCCCTGAAGACCTGTTCTTCTTACACAGTCTTGAAGAAATGCTTGCACATTTTTGCCTTGCATTTCTTATTTTTCATGACATCGCAGCTGTCCAGGTGGAAGTAATTTCTCTGTGGTTCATAAATCTGGTCCTTGACAACTTAACTATATTCTACTTTGTATCATGATTAACTGTCTCCCTGTCTTGCTTGCTGTGTTAAATTTAAGCTCTTTGGGGCAAGAACTACATTCTACTAATCTTCCTATACGTCTTTGCGCCTATAACTCTGTCCTGCATCACATAGAGGCTCATTATATATGACCAGTTTGTTTATTTTATTTGTTGGTTTATTCAGTCAACATTGGTAGCTCCCCCAAACCCTCCCTTCACCACATAACTCGTACTGTAAGGTATCGGGTAGTAATCCTAACTAGAAGGAATCTCTGCCCAAGAGTACAAACTATTTTATGCAATAGATCCATAATGAGTTCTAAAGAAACACAGCTCTGTTCTCACCCTATCTGCCACATGTGAAACAAGACATTTGAAAACAGACTATCTAACCACGAAGGCTTTTATCACAGAAATAAATGCCAAAGATCATTATTTCTTCAGAGATGGGAGGAAGTGTATCGGAACACCAATATACAAATTTCTCCGTTCCAAAGTTCTTCTCACACATTTGAGAGTATGCTTCTAGCATCCAGGACCGACATGTGTCCAATTCCCTCACACATTTTTCGCTGGAATTTGGCTGGATGTCGCTGAGAGATGCGGTGTTGATGTAGCCCACACCATCTCTCTAGAGTAAACTTTAAAAAGGGAAATGAACGCAGATGTCTGCTTGGATTAATGTTAAGCAGACTTTGCAAAATGCAATGAACCTGCTTTTCTAATTCAGCTCAGTACCACTGACCCTTAAATCACCTCTTTTTTCCTATGAATATTTTAAAAATCTGAAGGGTGTGGTGGTACCTGCCTGTAATCTACCTGTTTGGAAGGTTGCACACTTGAGGAAAGAAAGTTTGAGGCCAGACTGGGCTACTTAACAAGGTCTTGCATCCAAATAAAAAAAAGGACTGAGCAGGTAGTTGAGGGGTAGAGCACTTGTCTAGCATGCTCAAGACCCTAACTTCAGTCCTCCAGAACTGCAAACTAAATAAATTTTAAAAAACGAATAAATTAAAAAAATTAAAAATGGTTCTGTCATCCCATGCTTCAAACATTAAAAAGGATAAAAGGTATTCAGAAAATAGTTTTCCTATTCCCGCTCCCTCCATCTGTCTCTTTTTTCTTTTTGCTGTACTGAGGATTGAATCTAGTTCCTTTGTACTGAGCCACACAGCTCTCTGTTTATTTATTTTATTTAGATTTGTTACGGTTTGTATCTAGAGGTCCCCCCAAGTCTCACACACTCATAATGTGGGACTTTTGAGAGGTGGCTTCATCATGGATGTATGCTGCTGGGTGACATGAGGATTAAAGGTGTGTGAAAACTAAATTGGTTTACCATAAGTCTGAATGTGGATGATGGGAGTCCCATGCCGGGTATGGGTAGCTGGGGGTAAAAGGGAAAGGGAGGCTTTCTGGGGCTGCTGCTCTCTGCCTCCTGCCTGCACTGCCATGGACTGTTTCTCCTCCACGATGCCTGCTGCTGTGCCACCCTGCCTCAGAGCTTGCTGACTATGGGCTGGAGCCTCTACACACTGTGAGGCAGAAAAAGCCTTTCCTCTTCTAACTAAAAAGCAGCTAAGATATCCCAGATTAAAAATAGTATTCCAATGTGATGTTAGTTTGCACTTCTGTCTTGATGATTGAGGCCAGTCTCTTATATGCCTAAGAATCATTTCCAGTCTACTCTTTGCCCATTTCTGGTTGCTGTCACTTTTAGTATCCATTTTTTATGAACTTGTTATATATCAGGAAAAGGCACTTTATAATTTATACTTTTTTTTTTTTACTAACTTGTGATTTGTTTGTGTTTCAGAAATGTTTTAAGTGTTAAACTTACCGATGAATTTGGTAGTTTCTAAATTTTGACTTTATAAGGTATCATAGTTCCTCTTATGTTTCCTTTTAAATATACTATTATTTCATTTTTCATATTTAAATCTTTGATCACTTTGGAATTTAACTTGGTGCATGGTAACAGATATAAATTAATAAATTATCTTCAGATATAATCAGGAAAACCAGATAAAGCTTTCCTATAGTTTGGGATAAACATTTGTCTATTAATTAAGAGGCTTGTGTGTTATGAATATTCAACCCAAATTCTTTGTTTTATATTATTTGTATATCTTCCAACTTCCCAAACTCCAAATTCCAACTTTGAATTAATAAAGAGGAGTAACTCTCTAGCAGACAGAATAGTTAATCACTGGTAGGATAATTCAGACCAGCCTGAGTGCTGGCAAGGACCACAAGATTAGATATGACAGGGGTCAATACTAAGATTTTCTTTCATTTTCACTCTTTTTATTGGTTATACAGATTAATGGCTTTTCTCTGGCAGAACTATGCCTGCACACAACAGGCTTTGATCTTTTTCACACATCGTTTTTCTTGCCTCACCCTCAGAATTCAAAATTTCAGTGCGTGTGTGTAGACGTGTGTGTGTGTGTGTGTGTGTGTGTGTGTGTGTGTGTGTTGTGGTGGTATTGGAAATCGAACCCATGGCCTTATACATGCTAGGCAAGCATGATACAGTTGCATGACAGCCCCATCCACTTTAAATTCTATTTTGAGACAGGGTCTTTCTGAGTTGCTCAGGCTAGCTTTGAGCTCACAATCCTCCTGCCTCAGCTTCCCGAGTAGCGGGGATCATAGGCCTGTACCACTATGCTAGACTCCTCAAAATTGAATTAGACTGTCACAGTGGAAAGACCTAGGTGCCAGAGCAGACATCAAATTGGACGTAGAAAAATTTACTTGTAGTACAAAAGTGGCATACAGGTCAAAGGAAAGCATAGTCAGATAGAGGTTCTAATTTTGAGGAATGGGAGAAACCAGTAAAGACGTAATTTTTCAAATCAACTTGGAAGACAATGGCTAAAGGAGGAAGAGAAGCAGGAATGAAGTGTTTTAGGAGTAAAAAGTGAGTTCCAGAGCCAGTGGCACAAGCATCTGCCTTGCACGCACATGGTCGTGAGTTCGATCCCTGGTACCAAAGCAAAACAAAACAACCCAAAAAACCAGTGAGTTCCTGACAGACTTTTCCTGGATCCAAAGCAGGTGTGGTATGTTGACAGTATTTGCCATCACATTTAAAGGGCTACTTAGAAAGACCAAGTGTGAAAGAATCCATGTGAGCCCAAGATAAGAACCCCTTGGAGCTGTGACTCCAAGATAACAGACACTTGAAAAGGGCCAGGCTAACAAGAGTGATGAAAAGAGCGACCCTGGCACAATCTCCAGCGCCATCCTGCCGGGTACCTGCTGGGAAGAGCCACTCCTGGTGAGGGTGGCCGTGAGTGAGAGTCCCGTGGATTTTTAGTAGCCTGTAGCGAAAGGGAAACTAAGGAAATACTAATTGGGCAAAGTTTTCGTCGTGAAGTAGATTGCTAGTGGGGGTGTTCTGAAGATCACAGCAATATACACTGTGCAGACATTTACACTGGTCCTTGAAGGAACTCTAAAAAAAGATGAAAAAAATTGAACTGAACCTCAAAAGAACTCGAAATGTAACTTTGGGGAGGAGGGTTTGAGGCAGCATCTTGCTAAACCAGACTGACCTTGAAACTGCTAAGTAGCCCAGACTGGCCTGGACCTTTCCATCCTGTCTCAGCTTTCTCCAGTACTGGGATTACAGGTGTGAGTCACTCCACCCAGCCCGTAATTCTTGCTGTGCCATTCAGCTACCCAAGAGTGCAAATTTAAGTCTTGTGTCCTAAGTTAATCAGGGTTTGTCTTGTAATGACAACTACTTAAAATCTCACTTCTATATAGTGATGAAGAACAAGCAGTTTGTTTTTCACTTTCTTGGCCTGTGAGAAGCTGAGTCAGATTCATGTCTGCCCCAAGGGTCCTCTGCAGGCCGTTTTGAAAGAATCTCACATCCAGGACAGCTCGTGGTAGAGCTAGGAGCCAGCAAACCACATGTTGATGGTGGAGACCTCTGGTTGGCCATGGCAAATGCAGTGTCCCTGTGTTAGACGGGTTAGATCAACAATGATCCCCGCCCCCCCCATGTGCTCTGAGGTTGGGCTTTTGGGGTGATGGAGGTGCTATACTCATCAGTGGATTCATCTGGTGAGGGACCTGAAGGTCACAGCTGAAGGGGACCTGGTCGGATGTGGATCAGAGGGAAGGTGACCTGGGAGGGTGTGTCTAACTCCCTGGCTCCTTCTTTCACTCTCAGCGGTTCCTCTGCTGGGCTCTGACACCCTGATGCTTCTGCCTTGGAGCCTGATGCCTAAAGAATGCAGTGCCAAAGCAAAGTCAAGCTCTTCTTTCAACTGGGGATGCTGGGTACTGTGCCCAGGTGGTGGGAAAAGTGATGAAGAGAGTCCCGTAAATGCCCATAGCTGTGCAAAGCAGGAGCCCAAGCTAGTGTCAACTGGAAGGAGCACATCCTTCCCTGGAAAGAGGCAATATTCATCCTCCTTATATGGCAACAGGTGGAGTCGCTTAGCTTCCTTGCATAGGAAAGGGGAGTGAAGATTTGAAACTAGTGATGCAATCTGCTCCAGGGTCTAATCATAATTTTATCATCACTTTCTAAATTGCAACACAAAACTTTCCCTGATCTTCTGCTACTAAGTGGGACTTAGATGATCTCTATCACCCTTTCTGCTGGGAAAGTTCTGTGATTCTGGGAAACACTCATCTTGATTTGTTGTCAGGAAGAACAGTAGCATGCTGGATTGCAAGAACAGGCAAGAGCCCACTTTCTCCCTCTGTTCCCCCGAGAGCCTGAGCTAGGCTCAATCAGCTGTAGCTGATTGGAGTTAATCACTTTGTCTCCTCTTGCATAGGTGGTGAGTGAGGAAGAGGACTAGAACCCAGATTTGCTTCATTTTCCAACACACACGGTCTTGGACATGTAGATACCAGGTTCCCAAATTTATTTGGCAACACGGTACTTTTAGAATTATAATATATTGAAGACGCAGCAATTAGACCTCATGAGAAAGCAGATAGAGTTAGATTAACTTCTGTCATAAAGGAAGTTAGAAGAAAATGAATTGCAATTGGAAACTATCAACATTTGACTCATATGCAAATACAACATTAACACTGGATAATTTTAAGCGTATGTGCTGAAGTTATAAGACACCTAACAGTGACCAGCAATCATTTCGTAAGATAATGTACCCGCACCAGGTGTTGGGTAAGCAGACCGTATATTGCAGTCCAAATTCTTGCTTTATATATTCTACACTATACCTTCTCTCCTCATGCCTATGGATTTATTTACTTTGCAGTATGAAATTGAATCCAGGATCCTCACAGGGAATTGCATCTCCAGTGCTTTTTAAACATTTGATTTTGAAATAGGTCTTGCTATGATGCTAGTTCAATCCTAGACTAGAACTTGTTTTTTTTTGGTGTTTTTTTTTTGGGTACTGGGGATCGAACTCACGACCTCGCGCTTGCCAGGCAGGTGCTTAAGCCACTGAGCTAAATCCCCGGCTAGACTAGAAGTTGTAATCCTCTAGCTGCCGTCTCCCAAGCGCTGGGTTTACAAGTGTGCACCACCATTCTTGGCTTGCCCAAACCCTATTGAAAGGAGTCCTATCACCAAAAATAAAATTATTTATACCTGTGTAGTTGGTTTTTCTCTCCCATATCTTTTAAAGCAGTCTTAGTTTGGTGGATTTTAGTACAGGGGGTAGTTGTGCGAGTGTCACCTTTATTTCTCTCAAAACACTGCTGTCATCCTTCACATGCCTCCCCTCCCCTCCCCTCCTCCACCCTGGCCACCACTTGCCCCAAGTCCCTCTCTCTGGCAGGTCCACGGGAGGCACCTCAGTTAGAGAGGATTAAATACACCGCCGCAGCATTGGAAGCTCTTGGCTCTATTAAATGAGGAAAGCAAACTACACAGCTCTACAATACAAGAAAAAACAAGAAAGCTATAAATAAAAAATAATGTTTAGATGATGATTAAGGCCAGTGATAGATATTCATCTTTTCAGACTCTTTAGTATAATCAATTTTTCTCTAATGTGGCGATACTATATACTTCGTACAAGACCCTCGATAGTTTATATTATGAACTTTCTGGTTTATAAAATCTAGACACAAATATGCTTTAAAATGCCATCAGTCCTCTATCAGCCACGCATCAGTGAAGCGGAGCAATTACATACATAATTTAGAGTGAGGATTTTACATCAGAGACAGGATTTTTAATGTTTGGTCCTCCCCCTTTGCTGGATTGACGGTGCTAGAGTCTCCATCATCGTTATTTCCATGCACGTGGAGATCACATAAAACCCTTGATTTATCCTGCTCGGTTTGGGATGCTGACTCCTCAAAACCAGTTTGAAAACATCTCCGTACTTGGAGAAATCTGACATATGGTTCATGGTTCGCTTCCCAGCTGTTTTCTGTTAACCTTGACTCTAGGAATTTTTTCCCCCCAGATAATTTATATATCTAGGCAGGATGCAGGCTAGCAGGGAGTTGCGCTTTGGAAGCCAGGGGGTCCGGGCACAGGGCTGGAAGAGATGGCGGGGTTCCTCCCGTGCACTGCGCGAGAGACCAGCGGCTCTTCGCACGGTCAGCTCCTTCCCTCTCTCCCTGATCTCCCTTCCCTCCTTGGTTTTGCCCTTATCAAGCTGCACGTATGCTCTCTCCCCCTCCACTCAGAATGACTCCTCTTACTGGAAGAGTCCTACCATTTGAGGGGCAAAGCTAGCCAGCCTTCTAAAGTTGCAGGACTATAGAAGCAGTTAAATAGAAACAGCAGGCTCCTACCTGATACCCAAAATGACTTTTAATGATGTTAAATGCCCTACTTTTTCTAGCGAGGGTGCTCAGTAAACCCTGCACATGGTTTTCCCATACTTCCCTTGCAGACAGCGCCTGCGTCCAGCAGGACCGCGGTTGCTTGGCAGACCAAAGCCTTTCTCGGCAACAAAGCCCGTCATTGTGTCCCCTGCAGCCCTGCAGCTCCTTCCCAAAGGGCCTTTGAGAGCATGTGCACACTTATTTCCATTCCCCGATGTGCCGGGCACAATGGTAGCCAGACAACCATGGTAACTTCCCTCGCCTTGGCCTGCGCAGCAACCGTGCAGTGTTCTCTGAAAGCCAGACCTGGCAGCTGGGGTGTGTGAGTGTGTGTGTGTGTGTGTGTGTGTGGTCAGCGGAGGGCACCTCTGTGCCTTTGTTAGAGGACAAGGGAGGGATAAAGAGCTAAAGAAGTGACGAGGTGTCAGTGTATCCCCTGACTCAGCTGTTGGGGGCCTAATCCCAGTCACAACTGGACGTCCACGGGATTGCAGGAGGTCCCCGCTCCTGGCTGCTTTCCAGCTGTTTCCAAATGCTCTTGAGAAAGTTCCACACATGGCACCTGCTCTAACAATCCAGTAACAACCTTTTTCTCCTCCGTTACACTGTGCATCTGTTCTTTGGCTGACGTGGAAGCCTCAGGACATGAGACCGCTGCCCACCCCATATGTGGCTGGCAGTAGCTGAGCTCCAAAGACCTTGGTGTGCGCCTGTGCCTTTGTTCAGGGAAGGGACCCCATCAGGGCACGCTGTCCCGAAAGACTGTTCGGGGACAGTGATGTGCCTTATTGATGTCATTTGTTCCATTTCATGGTTGTGATGAGATGCAGTTTGAATGAGCGGGTTCCAGGAACTGACTCTGTTGTTTTGTTTCTAACTATCTCTACCCCAAAAGTATATTTGGGGAAGATATTTGAAGAAATCCTACACTTTCTTCCCGGAGAACAACTTTAACAAAGGGAGACCTTGAGGAGGTGGTGCTTTTTCCCCCACTTACATTAAGTATGTAATGAAAACAAAGAACACATTCTTCTCTAGAGTGATTTTTTTCCTTCATACTAAAAAACAATCTCCTGGAGATTATTGGGGGTGAGGGGGACACGTAGGGGTGGGGAGGAGCGAAGAGCTTGGCTCAGCCCCTGACACTGCCTCGGAGTGGGGCCTGCTGGTCCATGGTGAGGATCACTGCTCAGAATGTTGTTGGACAGAAAGAGAAAATAAACTGGCTAATCAGTACAGTTCCTACCCCACTGGGGAAATTTAAATGGACAGAATAGCTGGGCATGGTCACACACTCTTATAATCCCTGGGAGGTGGAGGCAGGAGGATCTGAAATTTTAGTTACCCTGGGGAGTTTAGTGACTGGATAGATCCTGTCTCAAGGTAAGATCTGGAAAGATAGCTCAACATGAAGGGTCTGGATTCAATCCCTAAAATTAAAACCATATCATCAAAACTACGTGCATAAATAGATAGGCAGGTAAATTTACACACACCGAAACATAGCTGGTTTACATTGTTTAGGCTCTGTCTAAATTCGGCTTAGACATTTGTTTTAAAGTAGGTACAGAACTAAAAACAATTAAAAAAAATTTTAAGTAATAGCTTTGTGCTTAAATTCCATCCAAGAAATATAATTGAGTGCCTATTATAAACAAAGAGTTGTATTAGGGAATGCAGAGAATAAAAGGTAAGTATAGTCTTTCTCCCCTCAGTAAGACTATGAATTGAATCCTAGGCCTCCATCACACTGAGAAATGTAGTTTCTTGAAGTGCTCATAGCTAAATTGGAAGCAGGAAAGAAAAAATAGGACACTATCCTAAACATCTAGGACAGGAAAAAGGAAGAGGGCACTAAATACATGTTTGTATTTTAAATTTTGCAGCATTATGGGTCAAACCCAGGGCCTTGTGCTTGCTAGACAAGCACTGTATCACTGAGCTGTGTCCCTGGCTCAAATGTCTACTTATCAGAGAGTTTGGGCTTCCGCATGGTAAAAGGCACCATGTGCGGAAGGGTTGGGGATATCTTCACAGAGCCTGTGACACCCCACCACGTTTCTCCTTGCAGAATGGATGGGATTCCAACCTGTGGGAAGGGGGGTCCAGGACCAGTTCACAGGGTGAGGTGAGGCTGGCAAGTTCCTACTGTCTTATTTTTACCAACTCACTGAGATTGCACATGAAACACTGACTCTGCGTGTGTGTGTGTGTGTGTGTGTGTGTGTGCACACGCTACACAGGGACACAGACATGCTCAGCCTCTACTGCTCACAGGGACTGGGTCCACGTGGGTACCACAGTATGAAGATGCTCAAAGTCCTCTTAAAATGCCTCAGTACTTGCTCGTCATCTACTCATGGTAGGGGGTGGAGTCTCCCCACGGGATCTCCCACTCCAGACATATCACAGCTGTCTCACTGCCAACCACAGGTGTGACATGCATGGTTTGTTCTTTCTTTTTCCTTTCCCTCCCCTTCTCTCCCTTTTCCTCCCCTCCCCTCTTCTTTCCTGTCTTCTTTGCTCTATAAGACACTGTCCTGCTATGTAGTCTAAGCTGGTCTCAGACTCAAAATCCTCCTGCCTCAGCTGTCTAACCACACCTGGCTAATACCCATAGTCCTTAAAGAATAATCACTGCCAGATGTGGTATTGAATACAGTGACCTCAGCAATGCAAAGGCTGAGGCAGGAGGATCACCACAAATTCGAGGTCAAACGAGGCTACTTAGTGAGTTTAAGACCAGTTGAACAATATAGGGAGACTGTCTCCAAAAAAAAAAGAGAAAAGAAAAGAAAAGAAGAACAAAAACTCAGGTGGTCTTCATGGTGATCTGTGCCCATAGTGGAAGAGGGCAGATACATTTGGTGTTTTCAGCTATTTCACACACTGCAGGTTAACAGCCCCTAACATTTTATTTTTATCAATTTTATTTTCTAGTCAGGGGAAACAGAAATAGTAAATAAATAAGCAAGTAGAGCTATGATATGTCTGACGTTGCCTGGCCACTGGAAATCTTTGCTCAGTGAGTTCTAGGACTTAGATTAGAAAGCATTCCTTGCTATGCGGGGCAGGTGGTCTAGGGAAAGGGACCACTGTGAGTTAGGGTTAGCCTGGGCTACCTAGTGCTATCTTGTCTCAAAAAAAAAAAAAAGGAGATTCTTTTTTTACGCCTGAATTTTATCTATAATAGTACTGTCCAGCACATACATGATGCAAGCCAGGAACGTAGACCACATTATGGGATAGAAACAAATGAAATAATCTTCCTGACATTCTCATTCTGTGCATCCAAAGTATTATTAGTAAATATTGTTGCTAAAATGGGATTAAAACTCATTAGCATAGCATTCATTTACAAAATATTTTTGTAGTAAAATCTTTGCAAGTGACTATGTATTTAATATTTAGGGGTCTGTTGTTTGTTTTCTGTGGTACTGGAGACTGAACCTAGGTCCTTCACAATGAGCTACAAAACAGACCTTCAAAATCCCTTTTAAAAAAAAATTGAGACAGAACCTAAGTTGCTAAGTCACCTAGGCTGGGCTTGAACTCGTAACTTTCCTGTCTCAGCCTCCCAGTGTAGAAATCACTGGCATATGCCACCATGCCTGGCTTGTCTATGTGTTTTATTCTTACTCAAGTAAACAGTCAATAAGCAAATAAAGGTAGTATCTCTCATGGTGGACACTAGATTTGAACACTTCCCAGATTTGGGGCCAATTATTCATATATTTTTAAATAAAAAAAAATAAAAACAATGATACAGAATTTCAAAATGAAATAATAGGAGATTAAGGATGGTTAATGTATCATGTACTGGCATCATCAAAGTAGTTGTTCAGATTACAAGATATAGGCCTGAAAAAATGATCAAGCAATGAAAACACAAACCATTCTTTTTGATGAACAGAGATTAATAGTGTAGTTATCTATTTTGTGTATATATGCAAACTTCCCCCCTCTTTGATTCCTTCTTTCCCCCATCCCAATTGTTCTTTCCCTTTCACAATATCTATTGTACAGTTTGGATCTTATTTACTCTTTCAGTTTTTTACACTAAAGAGACAATACGATGTTTAGATGTTTACATATGTGAGTCTGATTTATTTCACTTATGAGTATGGTCTCAAGTTGCATCCATTAACCTATAAAACTCTCAAGTTTATCTTTCTTTATAGCTGAGTAGTACTCTATTTACAAAAATATGACATCTTTTTTCATCCATTTAGTGGTTGATAGGTAATTGGATTGTTTCCAAGACTTAGCTGTTACAAATCACGCTGCTATAAACAGGGGTGCACATATATTGCTGCTGTATGTTTTTGGTTCTCCCAGGTAAATACCCAGATGGAAGATAGCTGGCTTCAATGCGAACTCTAATTCTAGCGTTTTGAGGAATGAAGAACTACAAAAAAGACTCAACTCTTCTTGGGTCTGGAAAGATGTGTTCTACAAAACTAGACAGAGAATGTTTGGTAGAGAAAGACATAATGTTGCTTTACCCCATTAAAACTATAGTTTATTGGATAATTACTGGAAAAGTATCAGATGGAAAAAGATTTTCCATTTTCCCACTTTTTCTCCTTTGGCAATATGTCTTGGATTGAAATAGGATGGAGGAAGTCTTATTTTGGGATTAATGTACTGTGTGTGTGCTCGTGTGTTCTGTTTTCTCTGGAAGACGGTGGCCGTGTTGGTTAACATAATGGAAGTTTTAATGCCATGGACATATTGATGGAATTCCTAGCCTCGGGACATAAGTAGCATGCAGTTTTCTGACCATCACCCTAGTGTGGAGAAATCAGTATAATTATCTGTGCTAGATAAAAGCCGTAGTTCTCTTCTGAATTATACTGGGAGAGACTTCTTCTGAAAGAGACTACATCTTGCAACTCTGTAACTATAATCCTAGCTATACCAAATTACTTGTGATCTCCTCACAGCGGTACACGCTTATAATCCCAAGCACTCTGAGGCAGAGGCAGGGGGATCACTGGAAGTTCAAGGCTACCATGGTCTAGGTAGCAATGCTGCCAAGTGGTCCAGGGTTCTTTTGCTTGATGGAAATCATGAAATGGCAAAGCACAGCTCTGCCCCTAGTCCCCATGCAGTGAGATGACACCAGATGAGAACCTGGGGCAGATTTACAGGAACTTTAGAGCCCACACTACCCAAGAAATAAGACAGGGGCCTGTTTACAGGGCTACCGCAGAGAGACTTCATTTGCACAGGGCTGTCGGTGCACCGGTGCACCGCAGGGAGCCTCTGGAGCCTAACTGCTGCTTCCACAGCAGCTGCAGACCTGGGGTTGGTCCAAGTGGGTGCAGGATTCCGGGAAGGGGCAGCTATCTGGCTCTGCAAACAGACTGATGGCTGTCACGTCACTGCAGGAAGCAGTGGGGCTGAAACCAAGGAACCTTCTAGAAGGCCCCCTGTGAGGATGGGGCTTCACCATGGGCACAGATCCCTCCTCCCTAATCTCAGTCACCTTAGGGCCCAGCCCTCCTTCTTCAGAGAGGGTGGCACAGTGCTGGTGGCCCAGCCGCTCTCACACGTGGGCACCCTGGAAATGTCGGCCTGGGGGGAGGAGGGCACTGGATAGGAGGGGGGGAAGGAAGTGTGTGTGAGGGTGCAATGGCCCTTGGCCAAGCCACCCCTCCCATGAGGAGGGGACAGCTGCAGAGTCAGCCTTCCTGCCAGTCTCAGCAAGGACCTGTGGCACACAAACAAGCCAGCATGGAGTGCAGGAATAAATTTGCTGGAGTTATGGGAGATACAGAACGCAGTGAAGTTGTGAATGTATTCAGAAAAGAATGCTGAGGTACAGGACCCAGGGGAGTGCATGGCTCCTGTGGGGAGGAAAACCCCAAGCTTGAGAAGGTATTCAGAAAAGGAAACTCACCCTTGTGTGCCATCTTTCTCTGACAAACCCCGCCCTCGGGCACGCAGGCCTCGGGAGAGCAGACAGGGACCATGGATCACACACCTCCACCCATGGCATCTTCTCGGGGATTTTTGGTTGTTCGTTGATCATTTGTTGAAATATTTTCTTTGGTACTTCTTAACCAGCCAGGTGTCCCCCTGTACCTTTCTTGATATTATCCATGATGTGATGGGGGGTGGTCACCACGCTGCAGCCTGAAGACTGGGGGGTCCCCAAGATCAGGGACTCACTGGCTACCAGCTAGCTGCTGGACCTGCCCAGCAATGCTGATAGTCTCCTCCTGAGTGCTAGTTCTGTGCCTGAAAGTTCTGCCTCAGCCTCCCTCGTAGCTGAGATGCCTGGCAGGTGCTCCTGTGCTAGCTCTTCAAATGTTTCTGATCACACAGATAATAAGCTCATTGTGAGAGCCACGGTATCTGACCTTGATGCCCAGGGCAGAGCACTGCGATTCAAAGAGGATGAGCAATTTGTTAGGTGCTAGAGACTGGATCTGATACTGTGCCAATGGTCTTAACTGCTTCTTGACTTTCTTATGTGTTTCTCCTGATAAGAACCCTCGCTTGTTTTGTGAAGTCAAGGAATTAACCCAAAAGGCATTTATATTTTACATTATGTGTTTGCAGTGACAAGCATGGAAGCCAAGCCTTTCCCATGTTAGGCAAATACTCTACCACTGAACTAGGGTCCCCGAAAGGTCTTCATGAATTGTAAAGTGGTGTGTTAATGCCACCAATCATAATGCCTCATATTTGACTTGTATAAGAGTGCAGAGCCACAGTGGGGCTTTGGTAGCTCTCAGGCACCGTGTCATTGATGTTTCAGGAGGAGAGGGAAATACCTAAGGTGACTGAGCAGAAGTCAGGTGTGGTGACGCACACCTGCAGTCCCAGCCCTTGGGAGGCTGCGGCTGGGGATCCCTGTGAGTTTGAGTTCAAGGCCATCTTGCATGTTCTCCTGGCTCTCTCCATTCCCCACCGAATCAACTCCAATTTCCTATTCAGATTGCTATGGTGTGCTTTCCCAGTCAGCTGCTAACTTGGCCCTGGTGGTTTAACAGAACAATAGTGACCCCGCCCTGGGATTAGGGAGACAGCGCCTCTGCCTATGGGAAGTCCCGTGGGAGGCTTTCTGGGCCGGGGAACACGTACTCTTGGGTCTCAGTCATGGGCCACACCGGGCATGTCATCCCCTGCAGGAAAACCCGACCGGTTTTCAGAAGGTACAGGTGATGCTCTTAAACAAAACAGAACAAAACGCAAGCTACATGCTGGGAATGTAAACAGAGATTCCCAAAAAGGTACAGCGGGGAACAGGTTTTTCTTTGCTCTATTTTGGAAGGCTTTCACAAAGAGTTTCTTTGAATGTGAGTAGCTTCCATGTTCTTCCAAGTCTACTGAAGATCTGCTGTTCCACAAGAAGACAAACGGCTCCCACGTCAGTAGGGTCAATTGCAATACAATGTGAGAAAAAAAATTGTCGAGTTTTGATAATTTGTTCTTCATCCCAAATGACTTCTTCTTATTTCTTTGTAGTGCTGGGAATTAAACCCGATGCCTTCTCACGGAGCTACATCCCTGGTTCCTTTATTTTTTATTGTGAGGCAAGGTCTTGTTAAGTCACTAGGTCGCCACCTTGTCCTATTCCTGCCTCAGCCTCCCAGAGTACTGCAATTACCAGAAAAATGTGCTACTCTTGCACTTGTTACCTGGAGATGGGAGGATACATTTACAGCAAGTGGGAGAATTTTCAAAGTAGCTTAATATATGTAATTATAGTTTCTTCTACTTTCATATATATAATAACCTCGAAAGAATTCATGCATTTTCTAAGGTTTCATATGTTACAGCCAAGTTGCTTGTTTGTTTTATTCTGAGACAGGGTCTCATTATATGGTGCAGGTTGGGCTTTAACTCATTGAATAGCCTGGATTCTTCTCAAATTTGGATCATCCTTCTCAGCCTCTATGGGGCTGAGATTACAGGCTGAGCCTCCACGACCCATCTCTGTGGCAGAATTTATTTATTTATTGAGAAAGAGTCTTGCTATGTCATCCAGGCTGGCCTTGAACTTTCTACATAGTCCAGATTGGCTGTGAACTCACAGTTCTCCTATCTCAGCCTCCTGAAGGCTGGGATTATGGGTATGTGCCATCATACCCAGCTCATGATGGTGGAGCACACCTGCAATTCCTGCATTCAAGAGGCTGAGGCAGGAGGATCACCAACAGTTTGAGGCCAGGCTGGACTACATAGTGAGACTCTTGTCTCAAAAAACTAAAAAGAAGGAAAACAAATTCATTTATTTATTTGTTTTTATCAGTACCGGGGATCGAACTCACAACCACACAATTGCAAGACAGGCACTTATGCCACTGAGCTAATTCCCTAGCCCGAAAATTTATTCTCATTTCACCTCTCTTTAGTTACTCCTTTATGTTTCTAGCCATAGGTGTGCCACTCCTTTACATCTTTTTTTAAATTTTATTTTCAAGAGGACAAACCAGAATAAAACCAATCAAAACAAACTACTGTAAGAGATAGAGGACTTCAAAACATTACAAAATCAACAATAATTACCCTAATGCCGTTTGATGTCTTCAAAATAGCTTCAGACAGCTTCAAACATAGTAAAAATCCAACAGAACAGAATGGGATAGAAACAATAAAAACAAAACAATGAATGCAGCAAAGGACTTCAAAACAAGATAATTGTAAATCCAAAATTGCTATCATAATATATCTTGCTATCTTTGAAATAGCTGCTCCTGCCATTGGATTTAACATAATCAAAACTAAAGAGAATAAAACCCAACCCAACAAAACAATGGAAATGATATAGGGCTTCAAAACAAGACCATAGGGAATCAATAATGGCTACAACCCTCAGAAGGAGATTCCCCCCTAGATGTCACACTGAGTACCTCTATCCTCTTAGAATAGAGGATATTCCCCCCTAGATGTCACACTGGGTGACAGAAGGAGATTCCCCCCTAGATGTCACACTGAGTACCTCTATCCTCTAAACCTAAGATCAGACCACTGGCCCTAGACCTGCAAGGTCAGTGAAACTCCAAAGCACCACAGGCATCCAGTTGTACTTCACCTCCATAGCTAGCATCACAGCCTGTATCTCTTTGGAGAAGCCGGTGACTTACCTTGGGGTGGGAGAGATTGTAGTCCTTGTTTGCCAGCCCAGGTGTGGGAAGGGGCTGGGGTCTGGTTGTCCCCAGTCCAGCAGTGGCCCACACATGGTGCTGGTTCCCAGACTGGGCTTGCTTTCTGGTGTGGTCTTGTTCTCTCTCCCCCTGGTCTGCGAATGGCTCTGACTCACAGGGAGAGGCTGGGGTCTGGCTGTTGTCACACCTTTATGTCTAAATAAATACGTGAGATCACAGGACCTAACGCCGGGCTGGGAACATCTACGTGGTCAAGGTGATGGGGACTTGGAAGACAGTCTGGGTCTGTCCAAGCCTCCTCACTCGCCAGCTATTCTAGCCATTGATGTATCCTTCTTGCATCTTAATTAAAATGCAAGCATGGGATTTGGTAATTTCTAATGATTTAATAGCTTACCAATTCTAGTTGATCTCCTGTTTCAGAGGCTGCTTTATTGAAATGACTGTCAACTGCTTATCACTTACACGGACCCCTAGAGCCCTCTTCTTCCAAGCAGGTTTCCAGCAAATCTGAGTGGAAATGGACCAACACTCTCTGGGGTGGAGTTTCAAGGCTTCCTGGTCTCTTCCTTTGCTACTTTGCCTATTCTGATGAATTCGTCTGGCTCTTTTGAAGCTATGTCTATTGTTTTGGCAGCCATAGAATAGTTACCATGAACCCCTCACTGTTTCATTGGAAAAAACCCAAGTTATCAAGCAGTAACCAGCGTGCCTTCCCGAAGATCCCTCGGGAGACCGCTGAAAAGCATCACCACCCTTGCCAAGTGGACAGCAGCCCCTCTGGGACTGCAGGGCTTGGAGATGCCCCAATCTGGTCCTTTAACTCTGCAGATAACGCTTCCTCTGCCCCAGAGAACTTCCGCTTTTGCCTGTCACACTGCACCGTAATTGTTTGTTTACACATCTGTTTCCTCCAGCAGACCCTGTGCCCCCAGAGGCCGGAAGTCCTGTCCTGTTCAACTCGGCCGTTTCCTGGTGGTTGTACAGGATCCAGGGCTGAAGCGTGACCACCCTGTGCAAGTATGTGGCCCACTCAGAGGCTTCCTGCCTCTGCCTTTGCCCTTCTCTGCCTCATCTGTGGTATCTATTTCTAATTCCTGTTACCTGCATGGTAGTGATAGCTTTGTAGCCCATCTGAAAATGCGCTTTAAGTAGCTTGGAGGGTTTAGTAAGGAAAAGGGTTGCCTGTTATTCTTAAGGTTTCACAGAGGACGAGGGGTTGGAAGATGCTAAGACAGCAAGAGAGCAGGGGTGTAGCTCAGCAGTGCAGAGGCTGCCCAGCAAGCACGGGGCCCTGTGTTCTTCCCTAGTACCCCAAAAGAAACAAGTACCTTTAGCCAGGCCTGGTAGCACCCATCTGTAACCTCGGCACCCTCAGAGGCTGAGGCGGGAGGGCTGTAAATTTGAGCTCGGCTGGGGCAGTTTAACTATGCAGGAAGTCCATGGCTCAAAATTAAAAAGAGAAAGAGGCTGAGGAGGGAGCTCACTGTGAAGACTCTGGGTTCAAAGCTGAGTACTGTACAAAAAAAAATGGTTATTAAATGACCTAAAATACCAGTGTCTTAATGTCAGCATGTGTTCTACACTGCACTATGAAGTTTACCAGAAACAACTGAGTGATGTGTGACCTGGTTTTAGGGTGCTAGAGTCTCCTTCTAGAGTTGGTTTCTAGGTTATTTCTGTCCTATGCAAAGAATCAGTCAAGATAAGTGCAAAGGGTAGCGAGGATTTCCATGTGTGAAAGGCGGGAAAAGAAACGAATTCTGCAGAGCAAGCAGGGGCCAACTAAGAGCAGGGCAGCCTGCAGGGTGGAGTCCACTGTGTCCTCTACGGAGCACGGGCTGTCTTTCTGTGTCCCCCTTTCTCAGGCTGGGCATCAAGACTCTGGGAGGCTGAGGCAGGAGAGTCACAAGTTTGAGCCCAATCTGGAAAACGTAATGACTTAGACCCTGTCTCAAAACAAAACAAAAGTAAAGACAAAACAGCACATTGGGCTGGCCTTGGTCCTGTTCACAGTGTCCCCTCCCCTAAAAAAGTATGTGTTTATCACATGCAGCATATTTTGAAATACATAGCCATTGTGGAATAGTCAAGCAGAGCTAGTTAGCATAGGCATTACCTCACACATGCATCATTATTTTATGGTCCAAACTGCAATGGTTTCTTTTCTTTAATTTAATTTAATTTTTTGCAATGACTGACTAGACTTTTCCAGGACCCTGACTTCCTGGTGTCTGGACAGAGCAGGTCTTACTACGGAGAAGGAAGAGACAGAAAGATTTCTTCCCCTTTTTTAACATCCTGGCTGGCTTCCTTGAGTAGCTAGTTGTCACCCACCTACTTCTGATGCTCTCCTGCTCAATGGTCCTGTGACTGTACTGGCTGGCACCCCAGTTTCCTCCTCGGTAACACAAGGGTGGTCATAGTGACTACCTCACACGGGAAAAGCAACCAGGCACAGAGCTTGAGGCCAGGCTGGAAGGACCCACAGAGACCCAGCAGGAAGCTGCCTCACAGAGACAAGAGGTGCAGACTGTGGGGGTGGGGTGGGGAGGGCTCTGTTTCAAGTCGGGGTCCTGAGCCAGAGTGCTTGTGCTTGGTTATAGAGCGAAGACGGGGCTGGTGGGAGAGCTCAGCAGTGCAGCACCTGCCTGGCATACATCTGTCTGTGAGGTTTGATTCCGTCCTCAGCACCACAAAAGTCAGCCACAAACCAAAGCGGCGAGTGGAGAAGGCAGCTTCTGAGTTCCTGATATAACTGGGAGCTGCCGAGGGGGTCCCCGGGGGTTGCACTGGGGCGAGATAAACCCAACAGCTGCAGGGCACCCCTTCGGCTGAAGCGCTCTCAATATGGCACCAGGACGATGCCCTCTTCACGTTAAGGTGTACAGCTCTGAATCCGTTTTCTACAGTAATCACAGATCATTGTATCTGTGCCCCTGGGTAATAAATACTGTAGTCAAACGACAGATGGTTGACCCTACCAGCCTGGCCCTGGAAAGAATAAAGCAGCATCTCCTGAGTCCCTTCAGGGTGGAGCCTTGGTGACTGCTGGGCATGACTTTCCCTGCAGTGAAAACCCAGTCGTAAGCAGAGGAGGGACTTGGCAAGAGGTGGAATCCTTTCCTCAGCCTTCTTGTCCTTAAGAGACAAATAAGAAGGTACAAGTCCAGATGGTGACAGTGGCCTTGGGAAGGGTTTTCACAGCCTCCTCACTTTGCAGCTCCTCGCTGTAGCTGGCCGGTGGACGCAGACCCATCTTGGAAGTGGTACGTCCTCCCTGAGTTCAGGGACTTCAAAACCTTTTCATCTTGCTTCTCTGCCTTGTAAGCAGCGAGGACACAGGCACACGTGTCATCAATGGTTTTGCTGTTTCTCCAGGGACAGAGGTTTTCTCCGTGTTCACTCCAGGCCAGGTAGGCTGAGGAGTGCACAGACTCGGCCCGTGGCAGCATCCCATCTCAGTGGCATCTCCGTGGCATAAAGCCCTGTAGTTCCCAGGGGAAGATAAGTGTGGCTGAGTCTCGGCTTCAGGCACAAACCTTTAGCTGAAGTTGCTTTCCAGATGGGTGGAAAAGCCCACCTGCCGGAGATTATCCTAGCCGACTCCCCTTAGGCAGACTCATTCCTTTGGATGAAGGAGCTGGTCTTTTCCTGGGAACCCCAACTCCCTGCAGCCCTTCCCTGCACACTTGTCTTGCTGTGACTGCTGTTGGGGGACAGGCAGAGCGACCTCCTGGGACAAGGACCAAGGGGAGGGGACACAGGGGCTGAGTCCTCCCCCAGAGCACCCAGGGGAGGTCTCGTTATTCCAGGGAAGAGCCAGGGACACAAGAGATTAGAGGAAAAAGTGACAAATTTGAGAGATTTCACTATTATTTCCTGAAGACAAAAATAGGATTATTGAGCTAGGTAGGAATTAGATTCATCCTTTTTCTTTTTCTTCTTCTTTTTTCTTCTTGGATACCTAAGTTGGCATTTTCTAAGAAAAATTTTTGAGCATTTAGGGACAAAAAGCCTTACTTTGGCTGAAACTACACATAGGGACAGCTGTCTTAACATGAGCTTTCTCTGGTAAGGACCAAGATACGTACTGCGACTCCTTTCATGTCAAAGATCGGAAATTTGTTACATTTTGAACAGTTTTACACATGACTTTGCCAGGGTCAGGGAGGGACGCAGTGGAGACGATTCCATGGGCCTGAACTTTCCCCTTAGGGTGATGAAATGCCCTGAGGTCGGCAGTGACTTTACTGTATGACATTTCGAGAATACAAAGTACCATGTTGAACCGTACAGTTTGACAATAATGAATGGTGAAATTTTAAAAAATAGCTTTATCATAAAATAATTCACATACTATATTATGCTACTGTTGAAAGTATATTTACTTTTTGATGTATTATACTCTTCATTTTTAAAAATGGATCAATACTATTACACTTGCCATTTTTTTTTTAAATTTTATTTTGAAGGTAGTAGAAATACAACAGAACAAAACAGAACAAAGTCAATCGAGTCAATGCAGTAAAACTGGTACAGAACTTCGTAGCAGGATACCAGGATAATAGTAATAGGTACCATAGTATATATCTCATTATCTTCACAATAGTTGTCCATTCAATCAAGTATAGTGAAATCAAACCCAAAACAGGACATTGTAAAATTAATCAAAAGAGAATATAGGATAGAGCAAAACAGTTAATCAGAACAAAGCAAAACAGTGAAAGCAGCATTTGCCTTCAAACAGAAGACAGAAGGAAATCCCCCACATCTGCTATATGGCATAGGGTCATCCTCCCAAGAGGTGCTCAGACCTCTGCCCCGAGTTGCTAATGCGGGGGGTGTTTCATTCTCAGCTTCCCGCTCCCTTAGGCTCATGGAGACGCTCACCGGTTCTCTTCCAGGCTTTGCACCAAGGCCGCTTTCCCGGAAGGGAGGCAAATTGCTTTCTTGCTCAGCCGCTTTAGTTCCACGGTGGCTGGATCTCGGGAGACGCTGACCGGTTCTCCTCCTGGCTTGCGCCAGGAACACTTGCCGTTGCAACTGCGTGCATTTTAAAGTGGATTTTACGTACTGGGTGTCGTGGGCATGTCTATAATCCCTGTGCTTGGGAGTCTGGCGGAGGAGGATTGCTATCAGGTCAAGACCGGCCTGGACTCACAGCCTGCAAGACCCTGTCTCCCAAGCAAAACCAACAGGGGAAGAAATAAGATACTATTTGGGATTTTTGAAAAAAGGCGAGGAGCAAGTGAGAAGCCTTGCAAATCAGCAGCAGCTCTTTTGCTGGTCTCAGGGCGCCGACTGCCACCGGGTACCCACGACACCCAGCGGACGGGCAGATCCCAAAGTCCCTCAGCACCCTCTTCCCAGGAATGCCGTGTCCCAGCCGCCAGCTCAGGGAGGTGGGTGCTCACAGCGGCTTCCTGTCAGGCAGGTTATGCAGCAAGATTCTGGGATGTCAGGTATCTGGGAAACTAAAAGGAGATTCGGAATGAAGACAAGACAGATGTGTGACATAAACTCATCTGAGGGAGGCCTTCAGGTGAGCAGGGAGGGAGCACAGGGGTCTCAGAAACCTGGAGCTTCCAGAAGGCCACCAGGTCCACGGTCAAGGCAGGGCCTGCGCGTTTTAAACCGGAGAGTGATTAGATTTTCTCTAAAGGGGCTTTTGCCATTTCCAGTCTCAAAGGACTCACTTCACTCTGCCATCTCCGCCTCAGGGCTGCAGGCCCCTGAGCTCCTGGCCTTTCTCTTCTCTCTTAGGTTCTTTGGGACCCTGACAGCATGTGTCTGGCTTTTGTCATGTGTCACGGTGGCTCTCCTTGCTCTCTTCAACTTTTCCATGGTGGCAGCGTCTGCTACAAGACTTTCCCTGGTTCAAAATTTCCTGGTGGCATCATCTTCATTTTGTTTGGAAATAATAACAGCTACAGTCCCCAAGCACATTCCAAGTACTGTGTCATGTGGAGTGACCCTACATGATCCTGTTCAGTGTCACATGTAATCTAGGAGGAAGGCACCCCGGTTATCTGTCTCATGGGGTGGAGGGAGAAGAATCGAAGTTTGGAAATAAACCCAAAGACTTGCACACCTGGTCATACGGTCGGTGAATAGCAAAGCAGGACTCCAACCCAGACAGAAGCCCTCCAGGAAAGTCAAGAGTCTAAGCTAGTGATGTGCACCTAGCTCCCGATGTGCAAAGTCCAGGGGACATCAGCAAAGCTCCAAGCTAGACCAGCCCTCAAATGATATTCCTGTCCTCCAGTGCTGTCAATCCAGGGGAAGAGCATGGCCTGTTTGTTATAATACAAGGTATGCTTCAGCAAGAATAAAATCACAGATGGGCGTGGGGCATACCTGTAATTCCAGCACCTGGGAGGCTGAGGCAGGAGGATCGCCGTGAGGCCCGCCTGAAATACACAGATAGACCCTATTTCAAAAACAAAACAGAACAAAAACCAACCACAATAAGAGAAAAAATAAATAAAATCATAAAGCTACTCATAAAACAAGTTAGAAGGAATTTTTGCAACGTGGTCTTCTTAATTGGATGAATTTGTCACAAACATAATGACGCACAACTGAAAACAGAGCAGGATTAAAGGATACATACTAGGAAAAAATTCTACCTTTTAAAGAAATCTTGTTGTATAATTTCTGATGCAAGAAGCTCTTGAGCTACAAAGCCTTCGAGGTCTCCCTGAGTGGCTCTAAAGAAACAACACTCGCCCCCCACTCCAGGGCAAACACTGGTTTTCCCTGCTCTATTGTGATCAATCTATTTACTCTGAACACTTGAAGCCCAGTTCCAGGCTGCTAACTAAAGCCTCATTCAGTTAAGCGCCTTCCCTCTCTTCATGAGAGATGTCAATGGCTGCTTTGTAAACCGTAGCAGCTTTTGGCAGAACAGCAGACATCTGTCATTGTGGACACAAGATAAATCACTTAACAAGGCAGAGGTGTTTGTGAAAGTCAACCCTCAACAACAACAAAAATGGAAGTAGATGATTCAGTAGCTTAATGAGCTTTCGTATTTTGGCTTGAAGTTCCTCCACCTTTCACCTCAGCAAAGTTCAGGAGGCTCCCAACAGGTACCACAATGGTCAGCTCTGTGTTACTGTAACAAATGGCCAAGATAAATCAGCTTATTAGGAGGAAAGGTTTATTTTGCCTACAGTTTTGGACATTTCAGTCTGTGAAACAAAAGTTGGCACCATTGTTTTTGGGCAGTGGCAAAGAAGCCGTCGTGGTGGAGCACAGTTCAGAGGGAACCCTTACCTCAAAACAGTCAGGACGAGGAAAACCAGGTCCTGCAGTCCTGGCATAAGACAGCGACACCAATGACCTAGTTTTTTACCTCCAAAAGATTCTGTCTGCTCCAACAGCCTCACAGGCTGGGGACCAAGCTTCATTGTACACACCTCAGGAGAAGGCTCAGTGTCCCACCTATAGCGCTACCCAAACCCAGCGAGATGATAAAATAAGTGCCAGCATTTTATAGCACAGTGGCGAGATGCTAGTAAACAGTTCCCTACATAGTTTTCAGGAACTAGCAGGGAGGTTTGCAAAGGACCCCAACTTTTGGCTTTAGGTTCCTTCACCTTTCACCTCAGCAAAGTTCAGGATGCTCCCAACAGGTACTGCACTGGTCAGCTCTGAGTTACTGTAACAAATGGCTGAGACAAATCAGCTTATTGGGAGGAAAGGTTTATTTATGTGCTAATTCCCCTAATCTGGTCATTACGCTTTGTGTGCAAATATCAAATGGTCACATGCCTCCCATAAATATGGACAAATGAAATTGGCAAAGTGGTGGAAAAACAGAAATGCTGAAGAGTGCTATTAATTCTTATTAAGTTCCATGACTTTCATATGACTTTCTAAAATTTTTCCTCTTTTAATATTGTCTGTCTCTGCTTCACAAATGTTGAAACAAATAGCATTAGCTATTTAAATCACATTACTTGTGAAAATACTTTTTTTTTTTTGAAACATGGTCTTGCTATGTAGTCGAGGTTGGCCTTGAACTCATGGCAATCCTCCTGCCTCAGCCTTCATCACATCTGGCACTTTTAAAAATGTATTTTAAAAAATTATCTTTATCATTATTATTTTTCAATTTTTGAACCCAAGACCCCATACACGCTAGGCAAGTACTTTACCAATGAGGTACATTTCCATCCCCCAAATAATTTTAAAATAATTTTTGATACTAAAAGTAAGGAGCATTGTAAAGATGTTATTTAACCCTGGATTTAAGTCCCAGGAATGGAAAAAGAAATAAGCAATTCAGGATTGGCATTAAAAATTAACACAAAACAGGGTGGCAGAGAATCCATGTCCTCAGAGCATGTGCTTTAATATCTCTGGAAAAAACAGCAGGAAAAATGACCACAAAGACCCCCAACAACTGCAGAGACCCCCAACAACAACAAGAACAACAACAACAAGAAGCAAATCCTGACCCAAAACCATCTGAACTCAACTCTCTGGGACCAGAGTAGGATGACATTTTGCACCTCAGCCTCCCATGATTCAGTAGTGTGTGACAGATTTTTCTGTTCACGTCTGATTATAAATTATGTGCTACAATGTCCACATCCTGGGCAGCCACACTTTTTCCCTTGTGACCATTCTTGTGGCACAGTAGGGCATCCTAACCACTCATGGGCTGCCCAGACCAGTGGGCACCTAGTAAACCTGTGGACTCTTTCTCAGAATAATGTTCACAAATGCAGAAATAAAACATCTGGGCTATCCAAGGGAGTATCTTGGACTGTGGCTATCAAGAAGTGTGATTATATTTGCCTTTTTAATGAATGTACATTCGTACTATCCAGTGGTAGGTCTAATGACTACTAAGATTTTAAACAATCATGAATATAACTGAAATTTTGATACATCTTTAATAATTTATATAGCCTTGATTTCTACTATGACTTTTATTTCTATTACTGGTATTGTTAATACCATTAGTGTAGTAGTCAAGGCTTACAAGGGAATAGATTTAAAAGAGGACACATAGTTTATAGGATTATTTTATAATAGTGAAACAGTCAAATGCAGAAAAGCACAAGAGATCTGTCCATGTACTATAGACCAAAGAATCCAGCTGAAACCTGGACCCCATGGCAATGTCCTGTACGAGTCCAGCTGGAGGCCTAGAGGCCACAAAAATGTCGCATGCAAGTCTGTATCAAGGATCTGCACTGGACAAACTCAAAGATCAGTGGATCCTGCTAGAAAGTCTGTACCAGCAGAATGGAGGATCTGTGCCAGCAGGCTGAGGGATTTGCACTGGAGCCAGGAAGCGATGCCCAAGGTAAGGACCAGAGCACTCCTGAAAAGAACTTCAGCCATCCTCGGTGACAGTGAGGACTCCAGATCCTCCAAAAATGGGAACAACCAAGTTCACATCAGGAACACCAGCACCACAAGCTTCTCCAGGAGAACCCACAGCTCACGGTCCTGCCCTCTAGTTCTGCTTTTATGCTGTTGGCAACAATCCTCATGTGGATCTCCATACCCAGCATCACACTGATTCAGATCAGTTCAGTGGCTGTTTGCAGGATGACTGCTGGTGAATCCACCACAATCAGTTCCTGGCTTCTATTCAATTAGAAGCAAATAGTATATATTAGCTAGAGATTAATGAAAGTACTAATATAATTCAGGGAACTTCAAAGCTTTAGGTTAGGAGCTCCAGGTTAAGATTATTGAGACAGGAAATCAGGGCATGGCAAATTAGCTAGGCAAGTGGGCACAACGTGTCAATCACAGGGAAACCAAGGCAGGAGTGTAGAACAGCTCACGTGCTCCTTGCAACTGTTACGAATCAGACAATGCCATCTTTAGTTCTTACCCACCAGCAAGCAAGCTTTTGATAGGACAGCCTAGCTGTGACGTCAGCCGGGGGACTGTGGGATGGCAGCATGGCCCCCATGTTTCTTGTGGCCCTTGTTCTCTTTCACAGTAGCCCCCCCCCCACCAGAGGACCAGACATGATTCTCTCATACAGAATATGGGGTCTTCCATAGGGTCGGGATAGGGGGAGTTCAAGGAAAGGGTCATGGTTGCTTGAGGCCAGGGTTTTGGACCTAGCAGGAGGAGAGGTCCCTGTCACAGCAGGGCTTAGAGGGCTATGAATCACTGAGTGCAGCCCTGCTGGGCTGGAGTGGTCATGTGGAGTGGTCTCTGTCAGGACGCTGGTGGTTCAAGTCCTTTGCAATGTCTGGAAGGAGTCCCCAGAATGCAGTGACAGCAGCACTGCCCTGACAGTGACCAGACTGGCCAGCTTAGCAGGGATTTACAGTCTGGGTGCTAGAAGTCTGAGATCAGGTCTATTAACTGGGTCCCATCTGAGCACTGTAAGGGAAGAATCTACACCAGGCCACTTTTCTGGGCCTGTGCTACAGGTGGTAGGCACATCTGTAATCTTAGCATTTCAGATACTGAGGCAGAAGCTCTGCCATGATTTCAAAACCAGACTGGGTTATATAGTGATGTCAAGACCAGCCTAAAATACATAGTGAGATTCTGTCTCCAAAAAATCAAAAACATTAAAAGAAAAAAAAAAAAAGGATTTTCGTGTTTAAGGCATACCAGTTGTAGTAGATTGAAGCTCACACTGCTGATGGCACTTTACCTTGCTTTCCTCTGGAAAAACATCATCTTCAAACATTTCAGAACACTGAGGCTTAGGGCTTCCACACAGGGAGGAAGAGGCACGTCTGATGATAGCAGAGATCCCTCAAGTAATCATTCACATCTTCTGTAGCTGGAATACTCGGTTTTGAAGCTTTGCCTAAAGGAAGTAGCCAAATGCGGGCTTTGGGGGCTGGTTTGTGTGGTGGTCAGTGAAGACTTGTCCGAAATACCTCTTCCCCACCCTAGGAAGAAAGAGGCGGAAAAGGGTAACTTTCTGCCCTGGGGAATCACAGAGACCCAGGGGTGCTGCAGTCATCACTGCCAAAAGCAAAGGAAACCTCTCTGTGCCCGGTCTGATTTCAGGCTGGTGCAGGCTCCTCAGAGGGCAAGTCCAGGCCAAGGAGCAGACGCGTTTTCCCATCCTCTGGGGGAGGAACAGTGCCACCCAAAAGGGGAGCCACCAGCACCCTGGCACACTGCGGAGCAGCTCACAGCTCCCCGGCAGCCAGTGCCTGCAAACGCTTACCCTGGATTTGCAAGCAGTTCGATTGCTGGGTGTTCACATAGTGTGTTATTTACTGTATGGCACTTTATCTATGTTTATAAACCATCTAGCGTTCCTGCCAACTTCAGTGTGGGATAATTAAAATTAAAAAAAAGAAAGAAAGGAAAAGGAAGCAAATGCCAAGTTCTGAAGTTCCCATCCATAAAACAAAAACTAGCCGAATTTCTAAGCAAAAACCTGTGCCATCTGGATCTGTAGTTTTAAAAACAAAATCAAAGCCAGGAATGTCTTCTAATTACAAAGGAGTTTTGTACAAATGACAGAATGGAACTGCATATATTCAGTAGTGTTTGTTGTGTATCGTATTATTTTATATATACTCAATCATCTATGTATGCGAACAATTAAAGTTTGTCTATAGTTGCATTGTACGGTTTTAAAAAGCTTTAAATCTATTTGATGTGTGATGCTTCAACTTGTACATTAAAAGCCGAACTAAAACGAAAACTCTACTATTTGGGGAATCACGAATAAGATCACGTTACTCTATTCACGAGCTGCTTCTTTTAACAGCTTCAGTTTCTAAATGGGGTTCATGGTTTTGTGAATTAGGCTTTGCACCATCAGGAGTCGGGCTTGATTTATTTTAGTAGTTTTTAATCTTCTCAGCATTTTGGAATATTTTTCATGTTCTATATATATTTTTTTCTTTGTGCTTTATGTTTACATGACTCAGAAAAGGTGGCTGTAGTGTCATGCCTTATAGTCTCTTGTTTACACCTCTCCAATCCTAATTACCTCAAAGAATTTCTGCAGGGCTCCTTTGCCTGTCCTGTTAGTCACTCTAAGCACCTCAGGGCTGGGATCCTGCCATGTGGTGCTTTGCAATACATTCTGGACACTGCTTTCCGAACTCAGGAATCTTATGCAGACTGGTGTGATGAGAATAGGAAATCTGGGAACCGTGGTAAGTATTGCAGATAAAGTTCTATATCCAGGTGAGGGTGTGCTTCTGTGGCACAGATAAGCAGAAGTAGGAAAAGTCATTAAGCAAAGAAAACAGTGGAGAATTATTAACAGGGCAAGCGAAGCCCTGTGTGTTTCAATGCAGCTACCAGTTAATGCCAAGAAGTCGCAGGACGCTGGCAGGCCTAGAGAACGTGGAGGTGTGTCAAATAGGTTAAAAAAAGAAAGTCACAGAGCCACCTTCGGCTTATGCGGGGCTTGCTAGGAACTGCAGAAGAAAAGCTGAAAGTCATCAAATGCTTGGGAAGGGGAGTGTGACACGCTGTCCCTTTTGGAAAATGCTCTGAGGTGTGATCCAAATGAACTTCAGTCGCGGCTTGAGATTGCCAGAGTGACAGTCGCCAAACCTGAGAGCTTGCAAAGTGACGAATTAGGAATGGAGATTGGGAGGCCACTCCCTGGTGGGTCAGATCACTTCTAGTCACTTACTTAGGAGCTTTATTAAATCAACTGGACAACCATCCTCAAAACCCTGATTAGGGTTGGATGTAGTGACACACACTTCTATAATTCCAGATATTTGAAAAGCTGAGGCAGAAAGATCTCTAAGTTTGAGCCCAGCCTGAACAATTTATTCAGTACTTATCTCAAAAAATACAAAGGACTAGGGATGTATCTCAGTGGTAGAGCACTTGCCTAGCCTACACAAGGCCCTGGGTTCAATGCCCAGTACTGGAACAACGGCAAAAATCTTTATTAGTTCGCTGGCATCCAAAATTGATACATAACCATCCGTCCTTCAAAAAGCAAAATAAGGTCAAAGAATAGAAGATAAGAGATTTTAAAAATAATAATGTTCCCTCCTCACAGGACTTGTGGATTCTGGGAAACCTCTCTATGAGTATCTCTGGGCTGGGGCTGCAGGCACCTGTAGGTGCTGTGGTGTGGCAGGGGGACATGTGTCACACTCACCACCCCAAGGACCGAGTGTGTGGGCCCCACAGACACGGGGCGCTGATGCCGAGATAAACCTCTGTGCTGCTTCATTTGGCACTGAAAGTGCCACATCCGACAGCTTGGCCTCTCCGGGGTTTATGCTCACAGGAATTTTAGCTGTGGGGTGCTTGGGGGGGTACTGTCTGTGACCCCTCCTTGCAGGGCAGTAGGAAGTGTTTAGCAGGCTGCTCTCTGTCTCTCTCCAGAGGAGCAACTGGTGCCCCAAGAGGGAAGGGGGCGGGATGAAGGTGGCCCCTCTCTGGCCCACTGGGGACATTGCATTATCTCCCAGGGTGGCCTAAAATAAAGCCTAGCAACAAAAGAACGCAGAGTGTGTCCGGGAATGTTGAGAAATGCGCTTCTGGGTGAGAAGGTAACTTAATTTCAGTGAGGACAAAGTAAGGTCTAGTCTTAAAATTGAAGCCAAGATTAAAACCAAGGAAGTCCTGATTTAATATCTGCCCATTGACTTTGTGTACATCCTACTTGTCTCTTACAAATGTCCATAATAAATCGATCAGGAAATTGACACCGTGAGACATGACATGGGATTAGCCCTGGTGTCCTTTCTGACTCGGGGAGGTACATGATCACAGGAGCACTGAGACTGTCTGACGAAAGACACCAGTGTGTCCTCTTACATCATTTACTGTCAGCTTTATTTCACTTTTTGCTGCATAACTCATTTCTGATAAAACGAGCGACAAAACACAACTCAGTTGGCATTACTTTATGTCTTTGAAATGAAGTTGGATCACTTGTGGTTTAAAATGCTGTTAAGTTATAATTTATTTTGTGTATTTCATTATTTGATTTTATTTCTTGAGACAAGGTTCTTCCTACGTAGCTCAGGCAGGCCTTGAACTCACTACGTAGCCTATACTGACCTTGAGCTTGCAATAGTCCTCCTGCCTTAGCCTCCCAAGGGCTGGGATTATGGGCATGTGCTACCACACACAGCTCAAGACTTTTTATCTCTACCCCAAAACTTTTTAAAAATTAAGAAATTTTGTAGGTAAGCCTTTTTTGTTATTTGTTTTTGTTATTTAAAACTGACGCCTCATAGATGCTTCTGAAAGAATGAACTCAGAGGAATAAGGTTTTCACAGTCCTCATGTTTTCTCTGTGCATACCTGTTTATATCGGGAGGAATTTACAATATTCAGACCCTGGGAATCCAAACCACACTGGGGGTTTGATGTGTCGAGGTGATACTTATTTGTAGGAGCATCACCTTTGAGCTACAGGAGTATGTGGAGGTTTATATGTAACTATACATGCACACACGTGCATTTTCTTCCTTATCCACTTAGCATTTCTTTTCAATTCCCATCATGCACATGTTGTGAACCTGATCATCCTTTTCCTCCCAGATTTTGTGGAGAAGGTTGTATGCAAGAATTGAGGAAAAAGTTGTGGGGGTCCAGGTTTGGTAATGGATTCTGGGATAAATCCAGTATTTGAGGTGGAATCCCTTTTCTTGTATTACCTGAAAGATGGATATCTAGCCCTCATCTGGGGTGGGGACGGTATAAATCCATACTTACCTAGGACTGGAGCTCGTAATACCCAGGCTCACTGCTGGGAAAGAATTCATTCCCTTATAAACTGTTTCAAATTGGATATAGCTTTTCCTATATAATCATTTTTCAACTACCACAATATAATTTCCCCCACCTACAGTGCCCCTAAAATTATTCTTTGAAAGGTTACAAGTCCTCCAGATTCTTGTCACCAAACACAATAAACACTTGTCAGACAGTATCTTGTCTGTTTACAAGCTGTCGGTGCTGATGGCTGGGAGGGTGCCCTTGGCTGCTGAGTTAACACTCAGTGTTTGTTTAACCCCAGGGGGCTGCCTCTTTCTTTAATCCTTCCTTGATTGGTTGTGTAATGGCTTGTATCCAGGTGTTCCCTCCCAAGCCTATGTACTCATGGGGGACTTTGGGGAGTGACTGGGTCATGGGCTTGTGGTACTACATTAGTCCACTGATTGCATTAGCAGTTCTGAGTATGAATGATGGATTTATTGAAAAAAGATGGCTCAATCCAGGTATGAGTGGCACCAACCAATAGACGTGTAGCCCGGATGGAATAAAAAGGGAAAGGAAAAGAAAGCCTGCTGCCTGCCTGCTTGCTGTGCCATGAACTGTTTTTCCTCTGGAATGGCCTCCACCATGCCCTTCTGCCTTGGAGCCACCTGACTGTGGATGAAAGCTCTGTAAACTGTGAGCTAAAATAAACATCTCCTCTTTCACATGTGGATCTTGGGTATTTTGTCCCAGCAATGAGAAAGTAATTAAGACGGATTGCCTTGCAAGCCTGGTGTTTATTTTAAATGTCTGTCTCGATTAGAATTTACCCACCTTGGAAGTGTGATGTGATATAGCCTGACAGATAAGGCAGGTTGACTTTCTTAGCTCCAAATTCTGTCTTGCCACTTTGTGTGTCCTGGCAAAACATTGCTTCTCGGATCTCAACACCTTCATCTAATTTGAAGTGGTACTAACTATGTAATGGAGCGATCTATGGAGGTTTGACAGGGTTATAAATATATACAACTAACACAGCACACAGAACATAAAAAGTATTAAGAGTTAGGTTCTTTGGTCTTAATTGTAATTTTTCCTACTTGCTTTAGTCAGAAGCTTGGAATCATTTTCTGGTTTTTCTCATTCTGACCCTAAACTCACTGATTTTTTTTTTTTTTTATGGTACTGGGAATTGAATTCAGGACCTTGCACTTGCTGGGAGCTATGTCCCCAGCCCTTAAACTTACTGAATTTCATGAGGTATTCACAAAGTCCTCTAGGTTCAACCTGCCCAATGTTTTTTCCTGAAATGTGTGACTTTCTACTGATTCTCATGACCTCATCGTTTATTGACTGGATTGTGGTCATAATTTTTCCAGTCATTGAAGCTAACTCCCACAATACAGCTAGGATAAAGGTTTAATTCCCGTGACTCCCCATCACAAACTCACCTGTATTTCCTTGAAAAATTCTTACTTTTTGTACCTTCCCACATGTGGTCCTCAGTACTTGAACTCTACTTCCTGTTCTCCTCATGTGATTCACACTGAACCCCCAAAGTCAGCTAGGGCTGTGCCCTCTCTGGGAAGGGTCCTGTATGGGCCAGCCTGGGTGCAATTACCCTTTCTCACTCCATGCTTCTCCCCACCGTGTGCATGGTGCAGCCACAGATCTGTGGCACACATTTTTTTTCTCACTGAATTAAAGACTTAGCTTTCTTTTTAGGCTGGCTGCCCCTGGGAAGATGCTATCTAACATATGCTTTACATATAATACACACACACACACACACACATAATGAATAGAACGTTAAATTATTTAAAGGGATATGGATAGACATAGTCACAAGTGATTTGAAATTCTGGGAATAACCTAGACAAATAGGCATTTGGTTCTCTTCATAAGTCTACTTCCTGATTTTTGACTTATACATGCACTTTCCGTGAGACAGTTTGTTATTATTGTTTCTTTCAACACTGACAAATCAATATGAATCTTTTCCTTCTAATATGTGGTTAGTGTGGAGAAAGAAGAAAAATAAATGACAAAGTTTTACTCGTTCGGTTGGCTTGTAGACTTTTGTATTGCAACCCACAATAATAAGTGAAATATTTTGTTTCTGAGACAGTTGCATTCAAGGGCTATGACTGACAAGAGAAAAAACCAAATATGTGGAGAGGGATGTGATCGTTTTACCTGAGTTGATGTATTTGTTAGCTGAGAAATTACTTTTTCTTTCTTTTCCTTCCTTCTTTCTTTCATTAAATCCTTCTTTACATCCTTTTTTGCCATGTTTAAATGAGGCTTCTAGACAAAGGCCTTTTGGGCCTCACCCTAACAAGTTCCTACCTTATCTTCCATGTCCTTTGTGTACTCTAGACAAACAAAACAGATGGGGAGCAATATTTTGAGCCAAAGAACACAGTGCAGTTGGAAATACTCACCTCATGTAGGCACAGCCAAGTTTATTGCTGTTCTAGATAACGTGCTGAAACACAGCAGAAGGCAAGACAGGGATCCCTAAAGATCTTGCTCTGTTCCTGGCTGAGGCCTCTGCATGACCACCCTTCCCCTCTCTCTGCTTTGCAAACCCCTCTTTATCTTTGAAACGTCCACTAAGTGACCCCTTTCGAACTGCACATTTTGGGGACATCTCACAGAGGTGCCCACCCCCTTGAATAGTAACCATCTCTCTCCACATCTGTCTTCTCTGTAGGTTGTGACTATCCTGGGAACAAAAGACTGTGGGTATTTCATAACCAGACTCTGGGAGCCAAGTTCAAGGTAAGGTTGGCACACATTAGTTACTCAAATGTTTGTTCAACAAATATTGGATAAACGTGAAGATCTCTCCTTAGTCTGAGTTGATGTAATGCTTGTAATCACTGCTTCAAACAATATCCCAAGTAGATAAATTAAGCAATATTAAAAAATACCTAAGTCCTTTTAATGTATACACAAAGTACATTGAATGCAATTGGTTTCAGAACCAGATAACCATTTGGATTGACCGCTGTTAGCTCTGTAGAACAAGGGGGAAGGATGCAGTGTCTCTGTGCTTAGGACCGTGACCTTTACAATCCGTAGTCCTGTGCTCAAATCCTTGTTTTGGTAAAATGAGTGAAACGATGCTTCCCGATTAAGTTTTAAAATTCAGAATGTGTCAGCAAAGCTCTCTGAACATAGCAAGCTATAGATGAATAAATGCTTCCGTTAGGAGCAGGCACGTGTCTCTGTAGCCCGATTGTACTGTACCACCTCGGATGTTCCTCTGCACCTTTGTTCTCTGATATCCACTAGGGTGTATCTTGTTGGCAGGTGCTAGGATCTGACTTCAGCTTTGTTGACACTGAAAATCACAGGGTCTGTTTAAAGTGACAGTGTGGCTGATATGTTCAAATCCAGGTCTTTTCACCCGTTTCCCTCTCTGCCTTCTTTCTACTGCAAAAAACTTTCATCATAGAATTTAAAGCTGACTTCGGGAGAGTAAATAGGTTGACTGAATATTTATATCTAAACGCTGTCCCAGATGGTGAGTTAGCCTTTTAATCTTGGGTCCTAGGGATAGAACAAATGACAGAACTTAGGTGGATCTAAGGTATTGTTTTTAGTGGAGAAATTGATACAAATATCTAGACAAATAATTGAGTCGGATGTCAATTCAAAGGCTTTGGGTGCAGAATTTTGCTCTGTGGTTATGTGATGAGAATTAGAGAGAAATAGACTTGAGAAATAAGATCAGAGTCAGAATAGTGTATCTGAACAGCAGCCCCCTAGTCTCTGGAGCAAAATCACAGGGAAGTAGCAAGTTCAAACCCAGCCTAGACAACTTAGCGACTTAGTGAGACCTTGTGGTTCAGTGAAGAGACTCTGGGTTCTAATCTTAGTACTGGGAAAATAAAAAAAGAACTGTCAAGTGGCTGAACCCAGCAGAGCACAGAATGAAAACAGTGCTCCTACTTCAGGTCTCCAATCACCTCTCTCTACCCAGGCATGCTTTAAAGAGACAGAAGAGACAGATAAAAACAAACAAACAAACAAACAAACAAAAATTAAAACATAGAGAAAGGAGTAGCCAATCAAGTGAAAAGTTCTGGTGACTGGTACGACGGATGTCAAGTAATTTAGAATGTGTGTTGTTACGATGGACCTGGACCCCTCAAGGGAGGGTTGGTTCTGCCTGGGTGCGCTCATGTCAGGTTCTGATCCAATCTCCAGCTCTAATCTGGGTTGGAAGAAGGGCAGATGTGGAAGTCCCGTGGAAGCGATGTCCCCGGGTGAGCATGTTTTTCCCCTTGTTTTCTGGGAACAGACGCTTACTTTCCTGATGGAGTTCATGACCAGAGTTGGTTTGAATGGCTTCTTCCTCTTCTTCTTCTTCTTCTTCTTCTTCTTCTTCTTCTTCTTCTTCTTCTTCTTCTTCTTCTTCTTCTTTTTTTAAAATCATTTTTATTAGTCTAAGTTTGCAGCCCACAGCTATGCCCCTTAGTGTGAGGAGTTGGTCTATGTACATGACACGGTCAATTCTATTTTTCCTTCTTCTCCCCTTTCTTTCCCCTCCCTCCATCTCCTGATCCCCCTTTCTATTTGTAAGAGGTCTATTTTCCTTTTTTTAATTCTCAGTATCTTCGTTTTACTCCTTTCTAATTGATGTGTAATAATTGTACATACTTACGGAGCACACTCCGATGACCCAATACACATGCATGGTGGGCAGTGGTCAAATTAGGGTAATTAGCATTTTGATCTCTTCATCATCCCTTTACGTTCCAAACACCTGTCTTCCAACTTCTGTCTTCTAGAGCTTCATAAAATATGTTTTTATACTTTTTTTAAAAACTTTCATTAGTACAGGTTTTATTAGTATAGTACACAGTGATTACATTAATGTGTGGGGCACTGATACATGTACAATTAACACATTTTATTTTTTCCTTTTTCCTCCACTCTCTTTTATTTTTTCAGTATCACATTCATTTATTTATCTTATAAAGTTGATTATCATATACACAGATTGGAAACCAGATTAATGGACAAAGGACATATAACACATGTAAGACACTTAAAATAGGTCAAAGTACACTTTTAGATACCTTGTCCATACTGGTATAAAATGCCTTATTCTCTGTCTCTCACTCACTCTGTCTCTCTCTGTCTCTCTCTGTCTCTCTCTGTCTCTCTCTGTCTCTGTCTCTCTCTCTCTCTCTCTCTCTATATATATATATATATATGTCAGCTGTAACTACATGAGGTGAGAATTTCCAACTGCACTGTGTATTTTAGCTCAAAATACTGCTCATATTTCTTCTAATTGTCCAGCATACACAAAGCACAAGGAAGATGAGGTGGAATCACACAGCTGAATGTGCCCAGGCTTTTTCTGCCTCCTCTGTTCTATCCCATGGACCTGCATTCCTGTTTTTGTGTCAGTACCATGCTGTTTTTAATCACTGTAGCTTTGCAAAATATCTTGAAATTTGGGATTATGATGCTTCCTGCTTTGCTCTTGCTGCCCAGGATTGCTTTTGCTAGTCTGGATTTCTTCTGGTTTCTTATGAATTTTAGTTCTTTGAGAAACATCACTGGAATTTTGACTGGGGTTCTATCAAGTCTGGGTATCAGTTTTGGTGACATGACCACTTTGTCTGCCCAGGAACAGGGGACATCTGCCCATTTTCTGAGGTCTTCTCTGATCTTTCTTTTCAGTGTAATGTTGTTTTCATTAGAGTCTTTTTCTTCCTTCATTAGGTTAGTTCTTAAGTTTTTCCTGATGCTATTGTGAATAATATTGTTCTCATAATGTGTTTCTCAGTGAGTTCATTCTGACATACAGGAATACTACTGACTTTTGTGTGTTGATTTTGTATTGTGCTACCTTTCTGAACTTGTTTATTAGTTCTAGCAGTATTTCAGTAAAATTTTCCTCCTTCCTTCCTTCCTTCCTTCCTTCCTTCCTTCCTTCCTCTTTCTTTCTTTCTTTCTTTCTTTCTTTCTTTCTTTCTTTCCTTCCTTCTTTCTTTCTTTCTTTCCTTCTTTCTTCCTTCCTTTCTTTCTTCCTTTCTTTCTTTCTTTCTTTCTTTCTTTCCTTCTTTCTTTCTTTCTTTCTTTCTTTCTTTCTTTCTTTCTTTCCTTCTTTCTTTCTTTCTTTCTTTCTTTCTTTCTTTCTCTTTCTTCTTTTTCTTTCTTTCCTTCTTCTTGTACCACAGTTTGAACTCACAACCTCATGCTTGCCAGGCAGACCCTCTGCCACTGAGCTATATTCCTGGCTTTCCTGTGTTTTTCTGTAAAGGATCATGTCACTTGCTGAGAAGGCTATTTTCACTTCCTTCCTGTACAAATCACTTTTATTTAAACTGTTTTGGAGAAACCATGAAGTGTGTTTTGTGTTCTGATTTCCTTCTGCCTACAGAAACAACCATGATATATAGTCATGAATATTTCATCAGAGCGTATTAGAAATGTGTGGAGAATATAGTTGAGTACATTGCACAAAGGACAGTATTGATGCGGGATAGCATTGTATGGATGACACTGTAAAATTCTATTGCTATCGTTTTTACTTAACGGTGTTTAATTCCTTTCCTGGGAAGAACATGCATCCCCCTGAGGACGTGCGAAGGCACTGATTCTTGAGTTGCCATAGAGCTCGGCTAGACGTGTACCGAAAAGAACACAAAACAATAAACGGTGAGGATGCGTGTGCTGAAGTGGCGTTAGACAAACGTTTCACTGCTTTTTCCCTATCCATTCAGCTTTAGACGTTATATACAGCAGTGACTAAATAGAGACAGAGCGATGTTAGTAAATAAGAAATTATAAAAAAAGTATGTGTTCATCTACCTAGTGACCGACAAGGGCTTTATACAAAGAATCTCCCATGCCAGAGACAATAAAATAAGAAGTTAGAGTTCCAAATTCAGCATAATCCTTTCCATTTATTCTTTCCTACAGGTGCCTACAGGAAGCATGAGAGTGAGTGGAGGAAAAAACACTTTCTTCTGTCTGTTTTTTTTTTTTTTTTTTGAGACAGGGTGTCTCTATGCAGTCCAGGCTGGCCTTGGACTCAACATGCAGCCCAGACGGGCCTTGGATTCATGGCGACCGTTGTGCCTCAGCCCCCTGAGTGCTGGGATTACAAGCGTTTGTCACCGCAGATGGCAGGGGAAGTGTTTTTAGATGCAGTCCCCTTACCTTTTTCTTAAACAAGTTATTTTGACTCCTGTGGCCTTTCTTTCCTAACTTCACATATTTGCATACTAAACTTCTGTCCACTTCATGCTGTCTTTCTGGCATGAGGTCACTCTTCTAAATCAGTACACTGTTTTATTTCCATATAGAAAATATCATTGTGGTATAATTATTGTTTATTGATATTACGAAAATTTTTGATGCTAGGGCTCAAACCCAGGGACTCATACATACTAAGCATGTGCTCTATTGCTGGTTACATCCCGGGTTTTTGTTTTATTTATGATTTATTCATTTTTGCTGTACTGGGGAATGAACCCAGGCACTGTGTGCTAAGCTACATCTGTAAACCTTTTTCTTTTTTAATTTTAAGAAAGGTATAAGGTCACAAAGTCACACAAGCTCGAAGTTGTCTTCCTCCTGTCTCAGCCTCCCAAAAGTGCTGGGATTACAGATGTGCCCCCCTATGCCCCATGTGTGGCTATTTGGGTAAACTTCTTCAACCCAGTTAATGGGGACACTCTCAGCCTTCGGGTCTAAAATTCTGTGTTTGCATTTTGATTATTCATTTTGAGATCTTGGAGCTATTTTTTCTGGACCTCAGCTTCCTCAGCTGCTAAAAGAGACAATGCTATGTCATCTTGATTAACGGGAGCACAAATTCCAGTTGTAAAGCTTTTAGATTTTCTGTTAGATTGAGATAATTTCTCTCTCTCTCCTCTCTCTCTAAGCCTTATCCTTAGTAATGAGCAAGTACATAGCAGATGCACAGGGATGTGTGTGCAGGGGTCCTTGGCATTTTCCCAGGCTCTGTGCTTACCAAAGGCTTCTGTCCCCACCTCTGAGCTTGCTGGGGAGCAAGACTGGTGGTGGGAGCTGGCAGCTTGTGCTTCACCTGAGGGAAGTGAAATGACCCACTGGATCCCGTCGTGTATTTTTGGCCTTTTCTGTCACCATGCCAGTGAACAGAAGGATCTTAACCTTCCCTGATGCCGTGCAAACCTTGGCAAGCCTTTGTAAAGAGTCATCACGACCCTGGGAATAATAAATAATCCCAGAGGTCACAGATGTCCCACAGTGTCAGGGGCTTGCGTGAGGTTGGGGTGCAGCCCATCTCTCAGGCCTGGAGAGGCCGCCTCGTTACGTGCATTTCTGCATTGGCCTAAGGTTCAGAGGGATGATCTGGAGATGTGGATTCCAGTTCTTTTTCTGCTCCTAGAGTATAAAATGAGGGAACGCAAATCACACCCTATGGGCTTCCATTTCCTAGACTTTAAAGTGCAAATTAAAATACGTTTGCCTTACTCTGTTGAGGGTACCGGGAAGGATTAAGTGAGGTGGGTATATTTAAAAGTGTCTGGAAAATAACCCAAAACTCTCTTTGCAGATATTTTGCAGGGACTCCGATGGAGCTGCTGCCATTCGCATGCCTACGTGATCTGCTTTCTAACCACCAGTTGAGACCTGCTGACCACTGACACGCCTTCCACCTCAGTGACTGTGCTTTCTCTGACATATTATTTCAGTGTTATGAATGATCTATCACGGAAACCTCATGAAAATTGGAGCTTCAGCTTTTGAAAACCACGGCACTAATATATTTTTACACCTTCTAGAATGCGATTGGACACATGAGATGAAGGCTGACCAAAAATTATGCTGTGTGGTCAAATGCAAAAATCTATCACCGTAAAATACACATGGCCATTAATACCCCTCAAAATGTGGCCCCCGCTCTGACCAGCCTTGTCTCATCGTTTTGGTGACTTTCTGAAGCAGTTCTGGGAGCCCTATTTAATGAGTGTCTTTACAAGGTCTGATAAAAATACAGTGGCTGCTGCTACTGAGTGCTATAAAACAGAAAGTCAGGCTCCTAAAAACATTACGGTGTGGCCTCACCCATGTCGCCCACCAGTGCTGGCACTGTGTGGCTTTTGGCTCTTCTCCAAAGTCAAAATGATCGTGGAGGGGAGCATTCTGAAGTGATTCAGGATGTCGTGGCAGAACAACTAGAGGCAGCCACAAGAGAACTTCCAGATCTGCTTCATGAATTGGTAAGAGCCAAGCATGGTGGTACATACCTGTAATCTCAGCACTAGGAAGGCTGAGACAGGATTTCAGAGTACTGAGGGCCAGCCTGGGCTCCACAGTGAGTTCAAGGCCAGCTTGAACTACACACTGAGATTCTATCTCAAAAAAAGGGCAGGGGGAGCTGGGGATTTAGCTCAGCAGCATAAGCGCTTGTTTTGCAAGCGTGCGATCCTGAATTTGATCCCTGATACCGAGAAAAGAGAAGAGGAGAAGAGAAGAGAAGAAAAGAGAAGAGAAGAGAAGAGAAGAGAAGAGAAGAGAAGAGAAAGAAGAGAAGAGAAGAGAAGAGAAGAGAAGAGAAGAGAAGAGAAGAGAAGAGAAGAGAGAAGAGAAACTGGCAAGAATGTTGAGAAAGAGTGCTGAGGTGAGAGGGAGTATTTCGAGAGACATTACTGGCAATATGTATTTTACTGTAATATATTTTTAAAAATTTAAACATTAACTATACTTTCATCACACTTCATGTATACCCAATCAATATTTGTTAAACAAATGAATGAACAAACTCTATAGTAACTAGACGATTTTTCCAAAGAAATATTTTAAAGCATTTTACAAGTTTCTTTAGCAAACTAAGAACTTGTAAAGAAAAAGTTTTTGAGGGACTATGATTAGTCATCAGATAAAAACCCTACCCAGCAGTTTATGAGCATTATGAGGGTTGCTAATTGGGTGCCAGGCCCTGAGCTCTGCCCCTCGGTGTCCCCACTGTGCCCTGGACTTGAAACTCAGCTAGCTCAGGTGACACAGTGGCACCTAGGTGGAGGTATCTCCGGACATACGAGCTCACAATAGTTACTATCTTCTCTTTTATTTTTTCCTTATGGGGGTGGGATTTTCATGAGGGTTGAAGAAATGTGTTGTACATTAACTGGAGAATTCCTGATGTGTGAATCTGCGTTTATTCAACAATACCTGGGTGTGTCTTAGGCATCAGGAGTTGGGCTACTTGTCCAAGGTTCAAAGTGAGGAAGACAGACAGGTTCCTTGCCTTGTGGGTCTAATATTCACCGTAGATGATAGAGACAATCGAACAGGCAAGTATAACCTGTGTGACAAGGACCCTGGGAACTCCCACCAGGTTCAGTCTGTGGTCCATTTTCTGTGACTGCCATGGGATACCTGAGACAGGCTAACTCTGTAGCAAGGAGACCCACATTTTTCATTTGCTAGTGGACCCTAAATATTGTATAGGGACCTAGGGCTATAGCTCAGTCATAGAATGCTTGCCTCCTATGTTCAAGGCCCTAGTTTCAAAGACAAACTGCAAAGAATGTATGAATGAATACATGATGTATACTTGTCTGGATGCTAAAACAGAGCTGGTGCAGGAAGGCGTGGTAAGTGTTCTGTGTGGCAAGCTCTACAGGTTGGCTTAGGGGGTCCTACAGCAAGCAGAAGGCATAGGCTGGCAAGAGCAGCCACTTCCGGTAGTAGCAGGTCTCCTGTGGCAAGAGCAGCCACTTCCTGTAGTAGCAGGTCTCGTGTGGCAAGAGCAGCCACTTCCGGTAGTAGCAGGTCTCCTGTGTTCTGTGCAGGGAGGAGAGAAAAGGACACGGAAGTGTGTTCAGGCAGCGAGAACCCAGTGGGTGCACCCTAGGGATCTGTAGGTTGGCTTTGCTGACTCACCCAACTAGTGCAGCTTCCTGCCTTGTCTTTTCACCTACTTGTCCAACGCCAGTCTTTATTTGAAACTTGCTGAGGTCCTCTGGAAGCAACTTCATTTCCTACTGCATTGACTTCTGTTTTGTTTCTAGATTATTCTGCTCGCTGAATCCCTGACTTCTTTCACTGTCTTTTCCATGCTGAAGATTATTCTTGTATATACGATTGTCATGCTGTATACTTGTTTTTTGATCAAATGTACTCAGTGCTAGTTGGCCATAGTAGCACGCAACTGTAACCCCAGAACTAGGGAGGGTGAGGCAGGAGGATCTCCGCAAGTTTGAGGCCAGGCTGGGCTACGCAGTGAATTTAAGGCCAGCCTGAACTACATAGTGAGTGCCTGTCTCAACACACACACACACACACACACACACACACGGCAGGGGGTTGAGAGGGAGAGAGGAGAATATTTGCCAGTAGAGCCACTCTGCACCCCATCTGAAGTTTAATGGTAAGAGACCTTCCCGGGAGGAGAACGCCTCTGTTACTGTGCACCTCACCCGTTTGGCCAACCCCATCCGTGAGAATTCCTTGGGCTCAGGGCTGGAGGCTGTCAGGAGGAAATGTCAGCCAGGCTGGGAAGTCAGACTTCACAGTGAGTCCACTCACCTCCTCCTCCCAGGTCAAGGCTGCTTTCTCTGCAGCCCTACTTTCCTGCCTCCTCAGCATGTCTTCTTTTGTTCCTGGTTCCCAACTCTGAAGCCTTCCTCCTTCCACCCGGGGGAAGTCTCCTCTCCTCTTCTGGTTTCCCGTTCCCTGAAGACATCAGGCAGCAGCTAGGTCAGCCTCCTCTGGATAGTTGTTTACCTCTTGTGTGTGGATTGTTAAACATGATTTCGCATTGTTGTCCTCAAATTGTTTAAATGGTTTTTATGAAACAAGATTTAGTTTCTGCTGTGTGCTTTCCCAGCTATGGAGTAGGCTGAGGCAAGAAGATCTCATGTGCTTGGCTAGTCTGAACCACTTAGTGAGACACTGTCTCAAACATTTTAACAAGGGCTGGCGCAGTGATAGAGCATTTGCCAGTAGGAGTGAAGCCCTGAGTTCAATCCTCACTACTGGAAGAGAAGCAAAGCAAAGCAAAGCAAAGCGAAGCAAAGCAAAAAAGCAAAAGAAAAGAGAGGAAAAAAAGACTTAAACTCCACACCTTTAAAAATTAATAATTGCTTAAGAAATATTTATTAATTGTATAAATTAGAACATCATATAATTAATATAACATTATTAGTTAATTGATGGCTTTATTTATTGCTGGTAAGACTGTGAGTAATAAATCTAGCCACCGTCAAGGGAAAAATGAGTTTTCACAACTAACATAGCACCAATTGCACTCCTAGTGTAGTTTACATTATTGGCTTGTTTTATCCAATGATGCAGATCCATCACTTGAGTCAGTATCGCAATGGGCACTTTGATTTAGGCAGATGGTACAATCCAGCTGGAAGCCAGGTATTGTGACGTTCTTCAGACAGTTATGAGACCGCAGCGATTCCGATGCATCAGGAATTGGGATAACGGGGTTGTCATGTGGTCTGCTCTATTATTTCAACTAGTATTATTTGACACATGGAAACAATATGCTTCCCCAGCTGCTTTCCTTCTGGAATCGGTTTATTTAAAATGCAAATCAATATTCTTATCGATTCATTTGGCCATATGAACAGACGTGATTAAATTTCCTAAGCTTGCACATTTTACTAGGATCTGGTTGTTTGATTAGCTACTATAAACTTAAAAAAATCTTAGTAAGCTTTATTTCCATGTTTTAAAAAACCGGGATTGTTTTAGACTATGTGTGTTTTTCTAAAATAACAAGAAAACTTTGCCTTGAACTTTTGGAGTCACCACACCTGGCTTTCCCTGACTTTCCGGCTGTTTCCAAGTTACTTTTGGTCGAAAAAGTCCATTTATTGGAATGAGATGGATGCATGAGTACTTTCACCATTCTTAATGATTCATCTTCTTAAATGTCCTGGAAAATGATCTCTTCCTTAAACTAAAGTCTGAAGATTATTTTTGTGTTTTTAATATTAAAAATTTCTCATAATATTGTCCCTTATATTTGTCTCCTTAAATTCTTTGACTCTATTTTTTAAAATTTAATTTAATTTAATTTTTTATTTTGAAGGTAGTGAAATACAACAGAACAAGACAGAACATAGCCAATTGAGACAATGCAGTGAAATTGGTACAGAACTTCACAGCAGGTTATCGGGATAACAGTAATAGGTACCATAGTATATCTCGTCTTCACAATAGTTATTCTTTCAATCAGGTATAGCAAAATCAAACTAAATACAGAACATTATAGATCAAAACAGAATACTGAATAAAGCAATACAATTAATCAGACCAAAGCAAAACAGTGATAACAATATTTGCCTTCAAAGAGAGGGTAGAAGGAAATACCCCCTATTTGCTATATTGCATATAGTCAACCTCCCAAGAGATGCTCAGGTCTCTGGTTCCCATTTGCTAATGGGGCAGGGTTAGGGGAGGATGGGATGTTTGATTCTCAGCCTGTGCACTGGTAGGCTCAGGGCTGCTTACCAGGGTGGCAAGCTGGTTGCTTGGTTTCCCCAGTGCCCTAAGTTCCAACATGGTGCAGATCCTCAGGGGATGCTGCTGGTTCTCCCCCTGGGGCGGCTGCAGCTTGCCTGAGCAATGGCTGCTTACCAGGGAGGTGGGCTGGTGGCTTGGAATCCATTGACTTTAATTTCAGAAAAAGAAAAAGATTAGGGAGCTAAAATCTCCTTACTACCAAATTTCAATTCCAGTTGTCAGAAACGACTTTCATTTTCTAAGTAGTTTGTGGATTGCTCACCCTTGCATACATGCCCAGTCTTATGCCTGGACTTCAGTTTTGCCTACTCATTGTCCCTGTCCACTTGACAACAGTATTCCTCATCTTTGCTTTGTCACGATGACCTGCATGGTAGTGGTCACGTCTCATGGAGACCTACGTACCAGACGTGTGTTAGGCTCTTCTGTCTGGCAGGTGCTGTTCTGCCAGCAGCATGCACGATGTCACAGGTGTGGAAACCGAAGCTAAGACCAAATGGCAAAATAACAGACTCCAGGGATATTTATACTCTAATCTGTAAAACTTGTGCATGCACATATTACTTTACATGCAACTAATAGGCTGCGTAGATCTAATGAAGGGTCAACGTTTGAGATAGGGTGACTATTATGGGTTAGCCGCGTGGGCCCAAATATGTCATGGTGGCCCTTAAATGGTCAAATCAGAGTGAAACATGACAATGGAGAAAGGCTATTGGCTTGTAAGCTTGAGGAAAGAACCATGAACAAGACATAGACAACTTCTAGATGCCATAAAAGGCAAGGAAATGGGTTTTTCTTTATTAAAGCTTCCAGAAGAAACAGCCCTGATAACACCTTGGTTTTTGCCCAGGGAGGCTCATATCAGGCTTCTGACCTCCGCAAGGAAAGATCACATATTTGCATTGTTTAAGCTGTTAAGCTTGTGTAGCTCACGACAGCAGCGGGACTTGTTCGTAATTATAAAAAACTTGAAGCGATGGAGTCAGAAAGGAGCCTGGTGGTGCACGCCTGTGATCTCGGCACTTTGGAAATGGAAACGGGAGTATCCAGGAGTTCAAGGCCAGCCTGGGCTACATGGGAGACCGTGTCTCAAAACTCCAAACCAAACTACGACAGAACAAATGGACTAAAAAAGTCTCTGCTCTGTTTGGTCTTCCTCCAGGCCACGCAGCCCTGTTAGTAGTGTCCAGGGGACAGAAACAATGTCCTCAGCACATCAATGAATCGCAGCAAGTTCTGTCCCTTTTGTCTCCTCTGAGTCTCTGGACTGCCGATTTATCTTTGCTCTTGACTCACCTGTACAGTGTGTGTGCTTCTCAGCAGAAGCCACGCTGTGAATGACAGTAGAAAAATTGCCATATTCCCCATGAGGATCCTGTAATTCTCCACCAACGAGGATGTTGAAAAACAAATGACAGAAACTGAAGGCATAAGCAGAGCCTGTATTGCCCATGACGTATATTTGCTGACAATAAAAATGCCTTTGGTTCTACCTAGTACATTCCATTCTATGGTAGTACACGAATTAAAATTACAAGTTAATTTAGCACTCAGTTTATATCAAAAGACTGTTAGCTAAATGTTATAGCCACAAGCCACCTCACCTTGACTCTCATGCCACTGTCTGTTGTTCTATTTGCAGAGGAAAAACAAAGAAGGTGACTTGTAAATATTGACTAAACCAAGAACATTTTGGAAGGAATCTTGAGAATTCCCTGGACACCCATTTGCGTGGGGCTGGTCAGCCTCAGAATTGGGAAGCACTGAAACCACCGGAGTAGCACAGTGTCTTGAGAAACGGGATCACTCTGAGCTAAAATTCAAGACAGAAAACAGTGATACATAGCAGAGCAACAAAAATGATTAAGTGACTATAATTATTCTTCAAATAATACGGACAAATCTCGTACCGTACAAACAGTCATGGGATAAGGTTTCTTCCTTTGTGCTAGGGAAATCCTTGAAATTTGCATCGGAAAGCTAAGCAAGAAAAAGTGAGGGAAAAGATGAACAGGTAATGAACAGCAAATCACTTTTCTTCTCTAATAAAAAGTTGGTAAATACCAGCATGTAATTCTTAAGGAAATTATGAATGACTAGTTTCATAGTTCTTCGATTTTACTATTTTAATTATTTTTTTGATGTCCTGGCATTCAAACCTTGGTCCCACAGCACGCTAGGGAAGCGCTTTGCTATGGAGTCACGGTCACAGATCAGTCACAGATCACAGCAGTTCTTTTAGAATAGAATATGCCCCTTTATTTGTGGGGATTGTTAAAGTAAAGCCATTTGGGATTTGGGCCTAGTTGATTCCAAGAATTTTCTTTTATAGGATGATGTCCTACTCATTTTTGGTGGGTACCACTTTCTTCCTTGTCTGTGAGGTTGAGAATGGAGGTGACTTAGATTTAAAAGCATCTTCCTATCAATATGAAGGTTTAATGATAGCAAAATATTTTTAAGTGAACTCTTTAGCCCGGCATAGTGATATAAACCTGTCATCCCAGCCCTCTGGGGGGGCAGAGGCAGGAAAATCAAAAGTTCAAACCTAGACTGGGTACCTTAGGGACTTGGTGAGACTCTTGTCTCAAAACCAAAACTGAAAGAAAGGCTGGGGTGTAGCTCATTGTGACGCCCCCAGGTTCGACCGCCAATGCCACAAAAATGAAAAATCAAATAAAACCAGCCGATTTCAAAAGTAATTTCCCTCCCAGTGGTTCATTCCAGAAGGTGCCTGAGGTAGGCTCCGGGGTGCTGTCCTCTCACTTTTCTATTTACAGGACAGACAGAGATCTAAACTGACCTTGGGACTCTGAGGACCGGTCCCTGCCTGGGAGTGGAACCACAGCACCTCCCTGGGGTTTGGTCAACTCGGCAGAAGCTGAGGCTCCTGAACCTTTGGAATCCTGAGTCATTTGAAATTTGACACTTTACTGTGAAAGCGCCAGAGACCAAAGCAGCCCTGCAGTAAATACCGAGGGCCGTATGTACAAAAGTTTCACTCCAGTGCATTTATTTACCTTGAGTACATGCCTGGTACCAGGATGCATTTTAATTTGGAAACAATTGTTTATATTTTTAAATCAAAGGGCACATTTTCTCGTCTGCACAAGATTGGTATTTGCATGTATTTTCTTTCTTTCTGTCTGTAATAAGCTTTAATAAACACAGTGCAGTGAATACTCAGAGATAAACAGATAAATGTATTCCATTTCCGGACACTTGAATGGCAGCAACTTCCTCTTTCAAAACAAAGAAGTTGACTTTTTTTTTCCAAAACACTCCGCGGTGCCAATGCCACTGTCACTGTCTTGTCTTTTCCCCCCCCAAGTTTGGGGGATGGAATTTGACCGGTGCTGACCCATGTACCCCCTCCTCCAGATGCCTGTCCACCGTTTCAGTAGGAAGGGCCTGGGGTGAATGCTTGTGGCCGTCCCTGCCTGTGTAACCTTCTTTCTTCAATTTCCTCTTTGATGAGCCCCAAGGGAATGTTCATATAGTGACTTCACTCCCCAGACTTGGGTAGGACCTGTCTCAGGCGCTGCCTGACTGCAGATTCAGCTAATTGTGGCCTTGACCGGAGATATAAAACAAGTCTGCGTTAGGCCTTTTGCTGGTGCACCTGGGAAAAACATTCCTTTTGCAAACTGCCTTCCTGGCAGGACATAAGGCCAGAGCTGGTGAGGATCAAATCCAGAGTGAAACGGCTGAGGATGGAGGGATATTCCTGGGGATCACCCAGTATGGGCCCAGCCGTGACCTTCCCCTTGACTTCTGAGTTGTGTGAACCCGAAACGGTCCTTTCTCCCTCTTCCGTTTCTCTGAGTTGCTCCGGAGTTAAGATCTATTTGATGATCAAAAGGGTAACGAAGGGCAGTGAGGGTCTAGTCGTATCTTGAAGATCCCAGGCTGAATCTGGACGGAAACGATTTCCTGGCTGGCTTCAGGAAACAGGCGCTGGTGGCCTCCACAACATCACAGGCGCCACTCGGCAGTCGGTACAGAGGTGCGGAGCCCTGCGGGACCTGGAGCAGTGCGCAGAGCTGAGCTGCGGGGTCCCAGGGCTGGTGCTGGCTTAGGAGAAAAGAAGCTAGGCTAGGCGACAAGTGCTTCCGGAGCAGCTCCCAAGCTGCTTGGGGGGTGCATTCTGCCCTCAGTGACCGTGCTAGCATCCCCCACCCCAAATCCTGCTCTGTTCTGTGCTTTCTCACTCCTGATATTTTAAATTAGGTAATTCTTTTTTGTCTTTCCATTGCAATAGATATTTACAATATATGCAAGCAATATATCTATTTGGCAGGAAACAAAAAAAAAAATATATTGTGTCTCTGTTTCTTTCCATTTTTTTTTTGCAGTGCAAGAGACTATACCCAAAGACAAGCGCTCTGCCACTGGACTGCATCCCAGCCCTTATTTTTATTTTATTTTATTCTGACACACAATCTAAGTCACCTGGTTGGTCTCAATTTACAGTTCCCTGCCTCAGCCTCTCTAGTATCTTGGATTACAGAGAAGCATCAAACACCTGGTTTATTGTGTCTTCTTTTGGGGAAAAGGCCTAGAGAAAACACAACAGTGGGCTTTTTATATTTTTTGTGGTACTGGAGCTTGAACCCTGGCCTTTTGTACTGAGCTACATTTCTAGTGCTTTTCAATTTATTTTGTGACAAAGTCTTGCTAAATTACTCAATTGCCTGGGCTGGGTTTAAACCTGAACTCCTGTCTTAGACTCAGAGGATCTGGGAGGACAGGAATGGACCACCATGGCGAACAAACCATATACATTTTGACTGGCATCTTTCCACATTCCTCACCTCCAGACCATGGCCACCACTGTTCCATTCTCTGCTCCTATGAGTTTGACCTAAAGTTCTATTAATAAGATCATATAGTATTTGTTCTTCTCTTGCTGGCTTATTTATTTTAACAAAATATCTTCCAGCTTCATTCATTGTGAATCATAACAACCTAGATCTAAAATTCCACTCCCAATCTCATGTACTCAGAAACAAGGTTTAGGGAAGGTGATTTGATCATGGGATGCTAACCTCAGCCTTGGATTAACCCATTGATATGTCCTAGCTGAATGTACTATTGGCAGGTTGGCTCGACTGGAGAAGCTGAATCTTTAAGCACATGCTTTTGGAAGGTAGAGCTCTTACTCTGGTCCCTTCCGCTCTCTGCATTCTGGGTACCAGAAGTTGAGAGCTTTTCTCTGTCAGGCCCTTCTGCCATGATGCTTCCGAGGTGGAGTCAGCGAACTATGGGCTGAACCCTCTGAAATGATGAGCCAAAATAAACCTCTCCTCCTTAGACTGTGGCTATCAGGTATTTTGTTCCAAGGATGAGAAATCTGACAGTTGTAACCATATTGTCACCAAAGACAGTATCTCCTTCCTCGAAAGACTAAACATCATTTCACTGACTACATTTCATATTTACAGTATATAATTAGTACAGTTACATACCATCTTTTGAGATGCTCATATAGTTTTGTTCTTTTTTCCTGTTATTGTGATATACCACACTTACTGACTGATGCATGTTGAAGCACCCTTGCACCCAAGGGATAAATCTCACATGATTGTTGTGTACAACATGCTATAAAATTTGGATGGCCAAATTTGTTAATGAATTTTGCATCTATATTTATCTGGAATAGTAGGTTTTCAGATTTCTTTTTGTTAGTGTCCTTGATTGGCTTTGATATCATGCTTATGTTATCTCATACAATAAATTTGGAAGTGCCCCTGACACTTTAATATTTTTGAAAGAAAAGTAGATTTTTTCTAATTTGTATGGATTGCATTATAAAGTTTAATGTCTTAGTATACATGAATGTTATGTATTCATTCAGCCAATGAATATTTTAATGTCTACTGTGTACTGGGTTCTGTCCCAAGTTATAACGCACAGCCATGAGTTGGGAATATAATCTCTGGGTTCATTAAATTTTGCTTCCAGTATCTAGAGCTTTTCTAAGAATCTCATCTGGATTTTCTCATTTTTATATTTAGCACAATGCTGAAAGTGTTGTGTGCATGTGTGTGTGTGTGTGTGTGTGTGTGTGTCCATGCTGAGGACTAAACCCAGTGCTTTGGGCTTGCTAAGCACACTCCCTACTCTTGAGTTCCATCTCCAGCCCTGGGAGGAGGATTTTATGATTTATAGATGAAGAAACTATAAATGCAGCAGTGCTAAGACCTTTGCCACGGGCACACAGCAGTGAAGAGGAGAAGGTGCAATCTGAGCTGAAGGAGGCTGCCTCCTGCACCTACAAATGACCTCAGGACAGAAAAACGCCTTTCAGTGTCTAGAAGAAAGTGTTTGGTTAGCGCTTGTTAATGCATTACTGTCATTGAGAAAAGCGTGCACCAGAGTTTAGCTGAGGGATGTGAACAGATTTTTCTAGATCAACAAAATGAAGAACAAGAGCACTGAACTGGGTTAATGGTGAGGAGAGAAGTGGAGAACAGGGGAAGCGCCTTACTGAGAGCGATCATGATGGAACCAGCCCTGGACTAGCACACTTTTGTCATCTACTACTTTGACCTTTGACACTTAACACTTTACATTATTTAATGCTCACAGCTCTGTTTGGCCCCATGTTCTTGCAGTTCTAGGGTGAAACCCCGTGGCAGGACCCAAAATGAGAACATGACATTTTGGAGGCAGGAAGAGCAGAGTGCAGAATCTGTCCTTCTTGAGAAGAGCATCAGATGAAAACTGGGCAGGCCTGGTGGTGCACCCTTGTAATCCCGGCCCTTGGGAAACTGAGGGGCAGGATTTCCACAAGTTTGGGTTATGTATTGAGTTCAAGGCCAGCCTGAACTGTACAGCAAGATAGCAAAGCCCTATCTTAAAAAAGAAAAGGAAAATATTTGCTTTGGAAAATTTAGCATCCTTTGGTAGTGATATTTCTGGGTCTAAAGTTGTCATGAGCCCTGCACCAGGATCCAGACATTTCTCAAGCCTACATTGAAGAATCAGGTCTGTGTGAGAAAGTTGCTCTGAACCAGAGACTGATGAGGAACTGAGGAAGACTCCATGGACCAAGATTTCAGGTCGCAGAAGCCAATAGCAGGCCTGTCATTTGATCTTGTTAGATGCGAGTATATGTGTCTGGGCATGTGCGTCTGTGAGGGCGAAGGCCCTTCTGCATGTGTGTGTGTGTGTGTGTGCACGCATGCGTGTGACTTGTGTCCTGTTTAGGAAAATTGTTCCCCAAGGAAATGTTCATTTCCTCCCAGGTTACTGCCAAGCTGGCTCTTCAGATAGCACCATAGGGAGCCAATTTTTATTTAAGCAGCTATTTTCTCCTCAGTTCATGCAGCTGTAGAAAGTTTCTTCTGTCACAATTATTATAGAGTTACCAGGAGAGAATTCCAGGCATTTCCAAGCCATACTTTTATTTTTGCCTTTTTTTTAGAGGTCTGAGTAGCCTTTATGGGTATAACATTCGGAAGTAGAGAATAAAAGTGAACCTGTTTAATTTTTAATTCTCTCAGAAAAGCTTCTATCCTTTCTGGGAGGAAGTGAATGGAACATTGCGTAGTTGTGATTTTAAGCAGTGTGGTAGTTCAGAGGACCAGCAGGACACACTGAGCACAAGAGCAGGCTCTCAGGTTTGTGGATGCAGCTGGATGCTGAATAGCCCACAATGGCCGTCAAAGACAGCAGCAGCACCTCAATACCAGAAGCAGAAACCTTGGAACAAGGAAGACCAACAAGGCAGCCTCAGTCCATCTAAGGGCCTGAAAGTCCCTTGGTGAGTTGCTACTGGGAATCCAGCTTCAGAGGCACAAGAATCCGGAGTCCAATGTCCATGGTGATGGTAGCAGAAAACAATGACAGTAACAAACAACCCAAAGGCCCCGAGCAGCAGGCCCACTCAAGGAGGGTCCAGGCCCAAGACCCCACTTCCTCTTTCTGATTCTCCCATCCAGGCCTTGCGCCCACTGGACGGTGCTGCCTGTCTTCTGGGCCAGTGTCCCCTCTCACTGGGTTGACCCCCACACGATTCGTCTCCGCAAACAGCCTTACTGACACACCTACGTGTGTGCTTTGCCGCTTCCAAGCTCGTGTTCATCGTCCTTTCAACATGGTGGCCTTACCAAGCACAGTTGGTTTTCCCCAGAGTAAGTGATTCAAGAGAAAGCCAGGTGAGCTCACAAGACAAAAATGACCGAGCTCCTAACTGACAGACTTCTCACTCCTTCTGCCACAGATTGCTCACTGGATCTAAGTTGTGAGGTCCAGCCCACACACAATGGAGAGACTGCCTAATCCCCAGCACCAGGAGGAGCCAGTGGTGGCCATCCTGTAGGCTGCCGGGCACAAGCCCTTCACAGAGACTTCCCTGTCTATGCATATTTTTGCTCCTCAAATGTTCAGACATTTATATTCATTCAATGAACTATTTGATGGGGTTAAAGAATAATGCAGGTAATTATAAATCAGAGCTAACCTGGGTTTGTTCTAAGTAGCAGAAAGCACAGAATGAGTGGATAGATATCAGACAGAAGTTTGGAGACACTTGATTGTGAGAACATCAAAAATGCCTGAATCAGTTTGATTAAATCAGCATTTATCAAGACCTACTGTGGCTGGTAGAGGCTCTGCTCCTTCTGAAGTCCTTTTGTGTCTCCTCACACAGAAAGTGCATTGTCGAAGCAGTGAGCTCAGTGTGTGGCTGATGTTCTGGGGTCAAGTGGTCATTCAGGGAGTGACTGAGATGAGTGAGTGAGTGAAATAAAAAACAGTGAAGTTTCTTTGGAATAAAAAGACAGAAGTTAGCCTACACTGTGATGGATTGCTGCAGGGCTTTGAGCAGGTAGTTACTTATGTGATGGAAAAAGAATTGTTTTAAGAGAGTATAAATCCGGAGCAGTAGGTAGAGTTGCTCTGCCGGTGGGAGCATTGTTCTCAGGCACTGGGTGGGTGGAAGGTATTGGAAATGTGGAGGGGGCCACACCATGAAGCTAAGCAGTTATGGTATGGCTGATCTTGACCCACCAAGATCAGTATGTTAGACTTCTGTTAATCCAGGTATAGTGCAGTCATGAAGATCTGGACTGAGGTAGGGCTGGGAAGGGAGCCAGGGCGCTAGTCTTTGCTCAGTGAAAGATCAGATGCTCTGAACTGTGACAAGCAGAAGATAGAGTATCTGGTATAAGACTGGTGACTATATCAGCAGTAATGCACATCCACGAATTTCATACTATATGCGTAATTGTGTTTGAGTCTGATCAACTTTTCTTGATTACTAGAAAGGGCCCTCTGAAAATTATTTTTTGGTACTTAAATCTATTATCCAAATGTCACTTTATAACTAGACTTTCTTCCTTTGATTAACAGACTGACTCTTAATTAGAACCTATTGGCCTTAAGATACAGGCTTGCTAATGTGGTTTAGTTATAATGGAGAAGTTTGAATTTATGTGCTAATGTTTGCGTGTGGTAGATTTGTAGTACAGATTCTGCTCTATTATTTATGCTTGGGAAAGTAGCTTCTTACTGTCCACGGGAGTGGTTTATGAAAACCTCCCAGCCTGGGCTGCACCTATGATACTGTACTCAGCAGCTCAGACAATCCAAGCTAGGGCTCCAGGGCTTCCTCCTCCCTAATCTCCTGCTTACCTGGAGCAGTGGGAGCTGCTACTTCCTGTATTCCTTCTAGGAAGGGAACAGTCAATTCCCCTTGTCTGAGTTTAGGAGTAGCTATACCCAGAAGCCAGCCTTGTCTGTACATACCTGGTGAGTTTTGCACTTATCCAAACGGGCAATTTGTTTAGCAAAGTGTTTCTCTAAGTGTAGTCTCCTGACCAGTAGCATTTTTTAGAGATTTGTCAGAAATGTTAAGTTCTTGGGTCCCCAAACCAGACCAACTGAACCAGAAATTCTGAGAGGGGTTTTACCAGCCCTTCTCATGATTTCAATTCAAGCTACTTTAAAACTGAGGATTGAGTTAGAGTAGAACATTATTCTTAGTTTCACCTTTGAACCTAGGATTTGGTCTTAAACCAGATCTTTGTATCTTTTCATTTGTTATGGCAAGAAATAAAGCAATACAATATCATGACTGAGTCAACCACAAGCAATGCCAAAGAGACCAAGAATGGAGAATTGGACAGAATGGTAATAGAGCTCACTGAGAATTCCTGCTCAAAGCTCTTTGGGGATATTTCCAACACAAGAGTTTTCACACTGCAGAGGAATATTCTGTGGAAAAAAAACAAATGCACAGTTGATATACAATAATGCCTTCACTCATCAACAAATACAGTCTGTAGCTCCCAAAGCTGGCAGGGCTTCACTGTCGCAGGTCAGCTCTGTCTGTGGAAACCACGCCTGTCTGTGGCTCTGCTTGGAACAGGATGGGAGGCGTGGCAGGAAGCCCAGGCCCGCCCCACTGCATTCCCCTTCCCCTTCCTGCGCTGGAGGGCCTCTGAGAACAGGCTGTTTAAACATGAGAGATTGGCTGAATCCAAAGGCAGGGAGAAGTATCTCGGCTCCTTCTCCAAAAAAATGTGATTGAGGCAGAATTTCCCAGGATCTCAGCTATTCTTTGGCTGAAAATGTACCTTTGGAACAGCACAGTGGGGTCCCCAGCCACAGGAAGTGAACCAGAGGGACCTGCTGATTTTTACCCAGTCTGAAAATCATACTTTTATAAATCAAATTACATTTTAAATTCAGCAGAGAAATTGCCATTTAAAAGGACTCTCCCAGCAGACCTTTTGCCGGGAATATAATTATTTTGGTATTTATTTCTTAGTAAAACAGATTTCCACATGCAATAAAGCTTCAGTCAAGCAGAATTTTCTAGGAATTAGGGGGTTCTTGTTACTTATTCCTTTCTTTTTTTTTTAATTAACAAAAGATTAACTGAAACAAAAGCCTGCTTCTAACTTTTATGGAAAGTCTTTTTAAGATAAATTTCCCTTTTTAAAATTGATGGGAAGTGGAAAGAATCAACTCTTCTTTGGCTATTAAGGTTTTTGCAGCATGTTTATATCAACTAGATAGATAGAGACCTACAAAATTAGGGTACATTTGTATTGCACCTAAAAGGATATATTGAAAATTAATGTCGGAAATATTAGAAGTGATTTTTAGATTCATTCCTTTTTTAAAAAAAATTTTTATTTAAAGGGATAAAACAGAAAAAGGAGAGAAATATTACAGAATTTCAAAAACCCATAAACAGTAAGGAATCACTAGCTGCTAAATTACATGTTGCTCTTTTAGAAATAGTTGTTCAAGTTACAAAATTAAAGCACACAAAATGGACACTCAAGCAGTGAGACTCCAAACAGATCTGTTCAACAATCAAACAAGAACTAAGAAATATGGATAACAATCCTGCACACGTAAATATACATCCAGTTATATCTTTTATAGCACTTCCTATTTTCTCTTTTTTACAATAGCAATTATACATTTTTTTATTTAAAGAGGAAAAAAAAACAAGAAAAAGGTAGAAATATTACAGAATTTCAAGAAAAGAAGATAAATAGTAAGAAATCACTAGTTGATACATTACATATTGTTCTTTTAGAAATAGTTGTTCAAGCTACAGAATTAAAATACACAAAGCAGTGAGAATGCAAACAGATCTGTTCAACAATCCAGCAAGAACCTAGAAATATGGTCATCAATCCCACACATCTAAACTTACATGCAGCTATATCTTTTATAGTGCTTCCTATTTTTGCTTTTTTTACAATAGCAATTATACATTTTAAAAATTTTATTTAAAGAGAAAAAAAAACAGAAAAAAGGGTAGCAACAATACAGAATTCTAAAAGAAAGAAAGAAAAAGGAGAATGAGAAAAAGCCCCACTAAGAAATCAGTAATTTATAAATTATGTACTGTCATCCTGGATGTAGTTGTTCAAGTTACAAAGTTAAAGGGTACATGTTAAATATTCAAACAGTCAGACTACAAGCAATTTTGCTCAAAGATCCAACAAAGATTCAGCAATATGGTCATCTATTTTACACACTCAAACTTACATGCAGTTATATCCCTTAGAGTACTTTCTTTTCCTCTCTTTTACAATAGCAATTACACATTTTGGTTTTTTACACTTGTAGTTCTTATTTAATTTTTACACTAGAGACACAATATGATATTTATAAATATGACTTATATATTTCACTAATGGGGATAATCTCAAGTTGTCTCCATTTGCCTATAAAGGCCTCAAGATCATCCTTTTTATAGCTGAGTAATGTTCCATTGTATAAAAATGCCACATCTTTTTCATCCACTCTGCAGTTAACGGGCATCTTGGTTGTTTCCAGGATTTAGCTATCACAAATTATGCAGCTATGAACATGGGTGCACATATATCACTGTGATATGAACTTTTCAGTTCTTTGGGGAAAATACCAGGAGGGGGATAGCTTAAATGGAACTTCAAATCCTAGTCTTCTGAGAATTCTCCATATGGATTTCCATAATCTTCATGTATTTATTTGCCATTTGTGTATCTTTTTCTGAGAACTGTGTGTTCATCTCAGATGCCCATTTTTGGAGAGGGTCTTTGAATTTGGGGGGCTTTGATGTTTTTCAATTCTTTATATATTCTGGACACAAGTCCTTTATCTGAGGGGTTGCTAGTTAAAACTTTTTCCCACTCTGTTGGTTTTCTTTTCACTCTGTTGGTGATTTCCTTTGAAGTGCAGAAACTTTTCAATAATGTGAGATCCCATTTGTTGATTCTTTGAAGCGTTTCCCGTGCAATTTGTGTTTGGTTCATGAATTCTCTGCTTACCCCTATGTCTCCAAGACTTCTACCTATCTTGTCTTCCAGTAGATTTAGTGTTTCTGTTTTAATATTGAGATCTTTGATCGATTTAGACTTTAGTTTTGTGCATGGTGATATGCATGGATCTAGTTTCAGTTTTTGGCATGTAGAGAGCCAATTTTTCCAACACCATTTATTAAAGAGACTATCCTTCTTCCAGTGGACATATTTAGCCCCTTTGTCAAATATCAGGTGGCTGAGTGTCTTTGTAGTTGTGCTTGCATCTTCTAATCTGTTCCATTGATC